>CAUYQV010106689.1:0-11266 GCA_963574575.1 Galagoides demidoff
TTGAGACGGAGCCTCAAGCTATCCCCCTGGGTAGAGTGCCATGGCATCACAGCTCATAGCAACCTCCAACTCCTGGGCTCAAGCGAGTCTCCTGCCTCTGCCTCCCAAGTAGCTGGGATCACAGGTGCCCGCCACAACGCCCAGTCATTTTTTGGTTGCAGCCATCATTGTTGTTTGGTGGCCCGGGCTGGGGATTTGAACCCGCCACCTTAGGTGTATGTGGCTGGCACCTTAGCCGATTGAGCCACAGGCGCCGCCAGCAAGGCCTGGTTTATTAGAATCCTATTAACGGGCTCATAGATTTCCCATTTTCATAAACAACTGCTAGGTTTTCATGTTTATTTAATATTCATATGAGGAAGAACATTTCTTGGAGACTATGAATACAATTTCTGTCAGCCAATCCAGCGGAGGGTTCTGATGAGATAAGAAACACAATAGGATTTAGAGGGGTTAAGAGATGAAGAGGCAATGAAAGCTAAGTTGCATTTCTGTGAGATGCATTGTGTGAAGCAGCTGGAGAGACCAGTGAGTTAAAGAATAAAAACAACTGGGCGGCACCTGTGGCTCAGTGGGTAGGGCACCAGCCCTATATATGGAGGGTGGTAGGTTCGAACCTGGCCCCAGCCAAACTGCAACAAAAAAATAGCCGGGCGTTGTGGTGGGCGCCTGTGGTTCCAGCTACTTGGGAGACTGAGGCAAGAGAATCGCTTAAGCCAAAGAGTTGGAGGTGGGTGTGAACTGTGATGTCACAGCACTGTACTGAGGGTGACAAAGTGAGACTCTGTCTTCAAAATAAATAAATGAATCAATAAAAGAATAAAAACAATCTGCATAAACCCACCTACAAAGCAGGTCCCTATCCCTCAAGAGGAGATGATGAGTTCTCCAGGACAAGATAAGTTAGCCTTTGAGAGCTACAACCACGTTGCTGCATCCATAGGCTGTGAGGTCCTAGGATAAAAGCCTAATCTTCAAAGTTGCCTGCTTTTGTAACCAATCTTCTAGAACACTTAAGACTATATGATGGGTGAATCTACATTCCTACTAAAATCACTCCGAATTCCAGAACATTGAGTCTAGAGAAGAATTATGGTGACAGTGCTGTCAGAAGATAAAGTGGCTTTCTATAATTGCAAACTACAGTTCCTCAGAAACTTCCTCTAGGGTATTAGATCAGTGTGCATTCATTGGGACTGATTGATAGGCCAGGGTGACCCACTAAGAAGGGATGGGGTTTTATGAATTATTTAGAAAATTAGAAGAGAATTTGGGCCTGTCTTGGGGGGCTGTGGGACTTTGGTTAGGGAACCTACTTTTGTACCTTGACATTTCAGATAATAAAATGGCAGTAATGAGAGTTACAGGCTTTTAGTCCGGGGCTGGTACACACCTGGGTTCCTCTTGCCTCCTGCTACAGGAGGGAGGACACTAAACTGATGAGTGCAGCAGGTGCTCTGGTACTCAGGGTAGGTCCTCCCTTTTGGAGGGGACACTTGGAACCTCAGCCATCAAGAGAGTTAACTACTGGCAGCTCACAGCTGTGTCTATCTCACGACAGGGCTGCCTTGCTCAAGGTGGTGCCTTTTACCACATGTAGTCTTTCCCCAGTGACTTTTGAAGCCAGGATATAAAGGCTCAGCCCTCTTGCTTTAATTCAAGATAAGGTTGAAGGGCCCTCTCAGGGCCAGAGCTCCATGTGGAACTAACTGAGGCCTTTGCTTACTCCTGCCTCACAGTTCAGCATCTCCCTCTGACCAGTCTTGCTTCTCTGCTGCCCCTTTCCCTAACCCACCCAAAAGGTGAACCTGAGATACCCTTCAATAACCTGTTTGTAAATGCTTGCTTCAAAGTTTTTGTTTTGTTTGTTTTTTTTTATTTTCTATTCGAGGAGGACTGGTCTCAGTGAGTGAGAGTCTAAGATATTGATTGTAACTTATGTTTATAGAACCGGGTCAGTGTTTTCAGGTAAGTTGTTTAATTTCATTTGAATTTTGAAATATTTCTAAAGGAGGACTTGAGAGCCGGTTATTGTAAAGGGTCATCAGTTAGAAAAGGCTTAGCCGCCCATGCTGCCATATACATTGAAGAATCAGTGTGTTACAAGAAGATGGATTTTGTCTGGATCTAGGAACATTCAAGAATTGTTAAAATCACACCTGCTATCTACATGGCAGGTTTCCTGGATGAGTACAGCTGCTTGTTTATTGATCTTTGTGTAATGTTTATAAAGTGATTTCTTTCCCTTCAAATGCCTGGGCTGTTAAGGAGTAGCTGCAACAATCCTCTGACCAGACCCTGAACATTTGAGAATTCTAAACCTTCTTCTGCATTCTGCTTTACATCCCCTCTCCACACAAAAGTTGGTCAACTATTTTCTTTGTTGTCTTTCTCTTGTTCCACAGTGAGCCAACATTATTGTTTCTAGGGAGGTAGTGAAAAGAAAAAGTTGACTCAAAGCACTCTAAAGAGAGGTATTGATAAAGTACAGTGAGATGCCAATGTTTCAGAGGCAAGCACAAATACTTCTGAGGAGTTTGAAGGTTAATAGGGGAATTTTTACAGTGCCAAAATGAATATTCAGAAGTTTTCATAACAGCCAAATATATTTCCTTAATGATTGTAATAATGGATTCATATTTACCATTAGAATCCCATTACTCATTAGTTGAAAAAAACCACTAAATGTCTAGGTGCAAGAAGTAAATTATAAATGACACATTTTCTTATCATCCATCTTTGAATAGGGTTGAGAGTGACCCATCTCTTCAGTGACCATTCATCAAAGTAATACCTTTGTACTTGTCATTTTCTATAAGTCATTATTCTATTCTTTCTAGTTCCAGTTCCTTTTATTTCCTCTAATGTTGTAGAATTTTTGGACTTTTTGCAAGAGATCAAAGACAGGCCTTATTATCAACCATATTATCAAGCACTGCTATGTTCCTTTTTGTTTAAAATCAGTCTAATGCCACTATTGAAAAAGTAAGTTGAGCAATTTTAGACGTGCGAATCCACGTGTGAGTGAACAAAGGGAAAGAGAGGGAAATGATAGGCTAAGGTGAAATTTGAAGGTGAGACTAATAGGGAATGGACAGTGAAGATGGCAGAGCCAGAGATGTTTATTTCTAGGCATGTGATATATTAAGTCAAAAGGATGGGGAAAACACACTTTCAGCGTCTCATACAACTTATTTTCCTAACATCTTCCCCCAAACCCTAGAAAACATTACTTAATAGTGATGGGGAGCAGAAGAAACGATTTATTGCTGTTTATTTGGCTGTGTGTATTTTTTATTTAGCCAACTGCCAGGGGCCATACTGGGGGCATTTTTTCAATCCAGGGAAAAGTGTGGCTACTGGCCACTAGAGAGCAGCAGAGAGCTAAGAACAGACGGGCTGCTTCTTTTGGAGGGACTTCAACTCTTAACAGTTAACCTCGCCACCCACCCCACCACCTGAGAGAGATAACTTTATTACTTTTGTATGTTTGTTTAGAGAAGGCTTCCAATAAAGACACTTTCCAGGATTCGACTTAGCTGGGTTACTATTCAGAGAGTTTTAGCTATAAAAGCTCTCTGAGTCTCAAGGTTCTCATCAATAATAGGGGGGTAATAGTAGCATGTAACTCACAAGAGTTGTGAACACTCAGAGCAAAGATATTGGCGTTCAGTGGTCCCGCTTCAGATGATCACTCCCAAATAAGCTTTTATAGATGAGGAGACCTGGCTTGTTAAAAGTCAATACAGTCAATTGATATTAGAACTGAGGTGAACAGGCGAATTAAAATCTTAAAGAATAAGTTGCCTAAATGTGATGTTCCCCCTGAAATTGGGGAGGTTAGTTTGATACTGTAAAATTAGAAAATATGTTTTAATTTACAGTAAGCTCCATAGTCACTTTAAGTGGCCAAGTATACATGGAAGTTAGAAGTTTTAGGGATTTGCTGTTCCCAAAACGTTGGTCTTCAAGAACATTAATATCATTGTGATATAGGTAAATTCCAAACTGGTCTTTGATGGAATGGTCCAGTAGAATAAGGGATTACTGAGTCCCTTCTCTGGTCACAGTATTGTGCTGGATTCTGTGGGAGATTCAGGCAGGGTGAAAGAAGTGATCTAGAATCCAGCATCCCAGCAGCTGTTGCAATGGGAGGTGGACAAATCCAAGATGCTTTCCTGGAGGATTATTTTGCACAGAAAGGTAGCTGGCAGATTTAATTCACCAAGTCTTTGAAATAGTGAGTCATAAGGTTAAGACTAGAATCACAGCAGAGCCATCTTTCTTTTGCTCACACTCTGAGGGATGCTATAAATATCGTCACCTATTGACTTTTCACTACCTGTTTTCTCTCTCTCTCTCTTTTTTTTTGCTGGCTAATGATGCATCCAACTTAGCTTAATGGACAAAGTTACTCATGAATCTCCAGGATAGACAAATAAACAAAAATGATCTACAGTAAAAGTGTAATGTGGGGAAAATAAATTGGGACTTTGGTTGAAGAATGCTAAATATAAGTCAACGGTGGGCAGTGGCAGGTAAAAGAGATAACGCAATCTCAGATTACTAATGCACACTGTCTGGAAGGAGGGAAGTGTTAGACCAGTGGCCCTCAATATTTTTAGAGTCACGGATTTATTAGCAAATAACATGAAGAAACTCTGAAGAAAAAGTCAAGTACATGTAAAGATTTGAATAGACTTATGGAATAAATGTTCTTATCTAAATATGATGTACTGTCTATATTGAATTTCATATTCAGACAGCTTCTGTCCATACCCATGAAAAAATAATCACTCCTTTTTTCTCTAGAGATTGATTGGTGAGTGAATTTATGCAGCGTAGTGACTCCAAATGACTAGAAGTCAAGGACCTGCCTGGAACAACAGGTAGAGGCCAGTATAGAGATTTCAGGACTTCTGAGGTGGGCTACTTTGCAGATCAGTCTGCAAGGTCAGAAGCAGAGCTGAGAACAGACTCTAGTAGCTGCTAACTACATTGCAGTCAGTGACCTGAAAAGAAGGATGGTTGCTTTCAAATTCTCTACTTTATGAAACGCATGCTGGAATGTTCAGGGGGAAAGCATACGGATATCTACCATGTACGTTGAAATGCATCAAGAAATAAGATGGATTGATGGATGGCTAGAAGTACAGTAAATGGGTATAAATAAGCAAGTATAATAAAATGTTGATAGTCAAATGTAACTGGTGCATGCTGTGGACTTCTTTCATATATCTGTTTGAAATTTTCCATATTAAAATGATAGGAAAAAATGATTTGGAATTCATTCAGCGAGGTGAATCCTAATGGCAACAACTAATTCAATGGAAATATTTCATCACTGTGGTTGTTTCCAGGAAAGGAAACTTACCTCACAATAATTAATACAGATTACAGGTATTAACCTTTTGGGGGTCTGTCTGTATCTGCTCAGTTGTATATGATAATCATTTCAGATACTTAGGTTTAATGAGTGACAATTCCTCCTCATTTAGGCTGGAAGATGGTGGTGGGAAACAGTCTGCGTGAAGGGCATTTACTGGTCTGATTTCCTACAGGGAAAAAACTTAGTGCAAACATGATTGAAACAGCAAATGTTCATGGATGTAAATGGTAAAACAAAAAACAAAAATTGCATTCTACTCCTGTGAGTTTTTTTTTTTTTTTTTTTAAGAGACTGGGTCTTTCTGTGTTGCCCAGGCTGAAGTATAGTGGTGTCATCATACCTCACAACAGCCTTGAACTCATGGACTCCATAGATTCTCCTGTTTCAGTCTCCTGGTGTTCTGGGATTGCAGGTGTGAGTCACCATGCCTGACCTGTATGTGTTTCTTGAGAGCATGAAGTCATTCATTTTTACTCAAGATAAATAAAACCAACTATTCCAGTGTTTAAGTAATTTTGACTCATCTTTTCTGTACTCCAAACCTATTAGTTATACCATCCTTAAGCTTAGGTAAACAGCCTGATGACTGTTTTACATTTGTCTGTATTTCTTGGTAGAGGTGTGTGTGTTTATGTGAGTGATTGTTTCCCCTACCCTGACACCTAACACCTCCACATTTAATTTTCATCACACATAATATAAAAGATAGTCCTTTGTTGCCCAATTGAAAATAAACTGTATGTTTGTTTTATCCCATGATATTAGGTTTAGAATATCATCAGACCTTATTTTTGGAGCACAGAGGTAAATTTACACTTACCGAAAAGTCCCCAAAACAGTACAGATAAATAAGAATTAGAACATATACCCTTCACTGCATTCCCAATGTTGACAAGTTATATGACCATTGTATAATCATTAGCATCAGGAAATTAACATTGCTACAATAATATGAGCTGATCTACTTTTCTATTTTTCCACAAATACAAATCTTGTGCACTTTTCCTCCTCTTCTTCCTTCTCCTTCTTCTCACTTAGATACCCGATCCACGTGGGAGTTTATTCTTCTATGGCAGGACTTACAGATTTTTTCATAAGTGACTACATAATTGTCTGAGTGTCATTTATTTTAAAAGTCCATCATTGTTCCACTGATTTAAGATGCCACCTTTATCTTTAGTGAGTTTTTGCTGGTATTTGGGTTGACTGGTAGACTTTGTGATTTATCCTACCGGTTTTTCTGTGCACTCCTGCAGCAGTGCACCCAGCCTTCATTACAGAGGCTGTGAACGATGTCCTAATGCCCCACAGGCTTAACCCCTTCATTTTCTTCTTCAGCCAACACAAGAATAAAGGAGGGGGTGCAAATCTCTGCCCTCATTATTCCTGTAGAAAATTATGATGTTCTGTATCTCAGTTCTCTTTCTATTGAATTCAATATTCAATTTGTTACGTATAATGACTACGGTATCTTCTTTTCTAAAAAAATGTAATTTACCTGCATATATTCATTTTTCCTCTTTAAGATGGAGAAAAGATGCAAGTAATAGATTTATAAAACCAAATAGTGCTAAAAAGCTTCTTAAAAGAAAACAAAGTAACAACAATAAACAATCTCCTGGTCTCTCTTCACCCCTATCCTCTTTCTTATTTACCAGATGTATCCCTTTTAGTTATTTTCGTTTTTTTTTTTTGTATTTACCTCTATAGTTATAAATAATACGCTTATATTACTTTTTTCTTTTTTTGCAGTTTTTGTCTGGGGCTGGGTTTGAACCCACTACCTCTGGCATATGGGGCTGGTGCCCTACTCCTTTGAGCCACAGGCACCACCATACATTACTATTTTTTGACTTGATGACTTTTAACGATGGTACTAGAGATGTTATTTTTCTACTTTCCCTTCTGTGGACTCTAATCATCTTCAATAAAAAATCCATGACAATAGTTTCCTTGAAGATTATATTCTTTTTAATATTTAGCTGCACTTTACTTTCAATAATATTTTCCTCCCTATCATTTGGAACACATGGTTGAATTTCTTGTTCTTATAATTTATTTGAATGTTTAACTGAAATGCTTAATTCATATTTACTAGTTTTTAAAATTATTGGTGATCTGATTGACTCTTTGCCTAAGAGATGAGGAAACTAGCTCACTTTCAGTGACTCATAGAATACCTGCTGCCCTGTTCCACTTACTGTTTTTTATTGATAGACTCAAGAGATTTTATTATAGTTAATTATAATTAAAATATTTATAATGAACTATAATAAAACTGTAATAAACTATAATGCTATAATGAATACTTTAATAAAACAAAAATACTATTATAAACCATAACATAATACTATAAAGTAAAACTATGCTAAAGTATTTCTTTATTCAAGAATAAAAATATTTGTATTCAATTTTATAGGCATATGCAAAATACTTATGTAGACTAAATTTTCTGTTGAAACAGTTCAAAGGTCATTTCCATCCTTTCGTAGAGCAGTTTCCTCATTTTTAATTTGCTTATGTTGATGTTCATCTTGATGAGCAGGGTTATGTCCTTACATATGTCATATACATGTTTAAGAAGTATATAAATGAAAAGCTTTCTGAATTTCTGCACATTTAAGAAGTTCTTTCTTTTTTGTCATGAAGTGTTAAAACTAAGTTGGAGAAAAATTTTAGATTGTACTTCCATAAATTCTTCCAGAATTTAGTTGACTTGCTTCATTGCTTTTGACATCTCTGTTTATATGAAGAAATCTGGGGACAGTTTTGAAATTTGACAACTTTTTAAAGAATGAAAGTATACTCCTCAATGTTTATACATGTGAATCAGTGAAGGTTGATCCTTATAAATCTTCATTCCAAATTCAGTTCTAGAATTGTCTTAGTCTAAGTGCTGCTATTACGGAATACCTAAGACTGAATAATTTATAAAGGACAGAAATTTGTGTCTCATGGTTCTGGAGGCTGGGAAGTCCAAGATTAAGGAGCCAGCAGTTTGGCTTATTTGGTGAGGGCTTCTCTCTGCAAGATGGTCCCTTGTTTCTGCATCCTCCAGAGTGGAGGAATGCTGTGTTCTCATGGTGGAAGGTGGAAGGACAGAATAGATGGGAGCTGCATCAAGGCTTTTTAAACAAAGGCCTAATCTCCTTCACAAGAGAGGAGCCCTTATGGGTTAATACAAGCTCATAAAGGCTCTGCCTCTTAATTCTACCACATCAGGCATTACAATTCAGTATGTAAATTTTGGAAGGAACACATTTAAACCATAATAGGAGCATCCTCTTCCATTATGTCTTCGAATATAGTGCATGTGTTGGCTAATCTGTTCTCTTTTTCCACAGGGACAAATATTTGTATAGTTGGTCTACACCGTGGGCTCCCCTTTAGAACATCTTCCGTGTGCTTGGAAATTTTTCCCTGGTTTTATAGTGAACGATTTTTTTTTAAACCAGTACATTTTTCCTGCAGTGTTCATTCAACTTTTTGCTGCTGCAGTTCTGTGTTAATTCCATTTCTTTCTATTGAAAGCTTTTTAAATTCCCTCTTTCATCTGAATTATGAGATATTTGTATTTTTTCATTTCCTTGAGAATATGAAGCATTATTTTTGAAGTAGTTCTTTCCTTTCTTGTGATAACTCTTACCAAGATTGTCTTCTTTATTTTAATTTATATATATATATATATATTTATTTTATATATATAAATATATATATAAAATGTTTGGTGTTATTGGAGACTATTTTTGCACATGTCGCCTCTCTCCCATTTAAAAATTTTTATTCATTTCTTGAGTGTTGACAGTTCTATCCACGTTTTCCTTTTGATCCCTCAATCTGTGCAAAGATTTATCTTGTTTGCTTCTTTATTTTCATGGGCAGCATTTAAATATTTCCCTGGGCAACCAGCACAGAGGGGGAGAACCGTCTATGTTAAGTTTTTTCCCTCCTGTGCTGTTATGTGACTACTTGCTGCAGACATGAAAAAGCTGGATTAGAGCAACAGTCAAGCAGGGTTAGAAAAATCTTCTTGCTATTTTCTTACCCTATGTTATAAATTGTTTTGTTCAGCTTTTTGGAAGGGAATTTATAAACCTTCATTTATGGCACACAATCTTTTTTCCAGGGCTTTTTCCATCTGCCTCTCTATTGCTTTGATATTTTACTTACTGTGTGTATGTGTGTGTGTAGAGACATAGAAAAATAAATGAGAGGAGAGAGAATCATAGAAGAGAAGAGAAAATATAGCGGAATTATGATACGCTTTAGGTTAAAAAGTATCCCTTATCTCTTTTTATGTGTTCCATGTGCCTAGCTCAGTGCCTTTCTTAAGGTAATACTAGTTTATAGCAGCAGTAACAATAACCATATGTGGAATACTATGCCAGACATGCGACTCAGCACTTTATATAGAGTATTTTATTACACATTCTCAATAATCTTAATGAGATAGTTACTATTATTGACCCACTTTATATAAGAGACAAGTTTGCCAGAGGTTACATTGTCAGTAAGTGGAGATGCCAGTGACTCCATGGACTCTGGACTGTCTGACTCCCAAGCTGGTTGTCTCAACCACGGTGTCTTCTTCCAGCAAAGCCTTCAAGTCATCCAACTGATGCTCCAATATCCCTTCTTTCTTTTCATTTTGTCCAAACACCTTCATGATTTTTCATCTTCTGACTTGTAATATTCTCCTTTAGGTGTGTGCCTTTGCTTGCCTCAGTACCCAAGGATCCTGACCTAAGCAAGTGTGCTTATTCTCAGATTGGCTAGTGACCCCTGGTTCTACTTTATACAGAGGAACCAGATGTGAATTTCCCCTGATGAAAAAGTTAAAGACTACCTCATAATTTCTTAGAATTTAAAACAACATTACAAATCCAAATTTCAGTGACTGGCAGCTGGCAGCAAGAGTCACCTCGGGAGAACTGGATGTTTTCTGATGGCAGCACACACTCGTGAGCTGCAAGCTGCCATCCCCTCTCCACCTCCTGGGACAATAGGAGGGGTCCCTTATAGCCTTTACTGGAGGTAAAGTTAAAAACTTTAACTTTAAAGTTAAACTGGTTTGCCAAGTTAAACCTTATCTGGCCTGATGGGCTGCTGCTTTCTTTAGTTTTCTGTTGATCTCAAGTAGTCAAGTTAGTCCAGACCCATTCCTACTTGACAAACCAAGAAAACCGAGTAAATTGGAATGTCTTTGTTCTTAGTGGCATCACATTGACCACCTAAGCCATGTTTCTCAGACCTTGTCCTTCTTCCTACCTTCACCTTTCTATTACTTCCGATTCTAAGATGACCAGCAGAGGCAGTGGTCCATCGACACCTTCAAGGCTTGAGGACTTGCCTGGGATGCCAGTATTAAAAGAGTAGAAAGGGAAATTCATATGTGTAGATAAAGTGTTTCAGGCATTAACACATTAATGAAATGGGAAGTCATTTCACCTAAATTCATTCATTCAGAAGAAGAAAAATAAAAGAAAGAGAGGGAAAGGGAAAAAGGGAGGGAGAGAGAATGGGAGAGAGAGACCGAAAATTTCCTTGTTACTTCAGACTTTCTTTAAACTCCACACTTGGGGAGGAATGCCCCATTTAGGACAGCACAAAACAGTGATGCTTATAATTGGGAAATAATTGCTAACACTTTTATACCACTTACCAAGGGCCCCACTTAATCTACACAGTAACTCTGTGGAGTAGGTATTATCATTCTGTCCCTGTTTTATTTTTTTTAATTTTTTTTATTGAATGATAACTATGTACATTAATACACTTCTGGGGTACAGTGTGGGGTTTTCACATGCAATCTGAAATACTTCCATCAAACTGATCAACACAGCCTTCATGTCATTTTCTCAGTTATAGTTTTAAAAC
>CAUYQV010106690.1:0-10676 GCA_963574575.1 Galagoides demidoff
AGTAATTAATCAAGTCTCAGTGAGTTTTCCACCATTGTTCATCTACTGAGAACTTGGGGGTTTTGTGAAACTTGGGACTTTTTTCCTTGTACTTGAAGCTTGTTCTTGGCAACTCTAGGAGGAAGAAGGGGGCCTGGGAACCCTGGGGGGTGGAGGGACTTGCCTTGTTCCTGGAGTCAACTCTGGAGGGAGAAGGGAGGAGGAGGGAAATGGGCTGGAGAGGGTGGGGGGAACAGGTGAGGTCTGGGGAACAGGAGTGGGCAGGGGAAAGAGGGCTGGGTTACAACACCTGTCTCAAAAAAATAATAAATAAAATAAAATAGAAAAAGAAGAATAATTGAGAATGAAAAGTCATAAAGCAGATAGAATCTGGGGTGGCGCATGTGGCTCAAGGAGTAGGGCTCCAGCCCCACATACCGGAAGTGGTGGGTTCAAATCTGGCCCCGGCCAAAAACCGTAAAAAAAAAAAAAAAAAAAAGATAGATCACAGGTGAATTAATTGTAATGAAATGTGTGCCTCAGCCTTAGTCCAAGTTCCAATGATAAATGACATAATTCTTTTTTGTGCAGTCCCTAATGGCCTCCCACAATTGCTCTAATCCTCTACAATACTTTCTTCCTCTGTTTATAATTTCACATTGGTTTACTTTTTGACTATTTTCCATTTTAAAATCCTTTCTTTGTCTTACACTCAGTTACATTAAATTTTGACATTAAAATTAAGAGCACTATTTATTTGCTTTTTTTTTTTTTTTTTTTAGAGACAGAGTCTCACTTTATTGCCCTTGGTAGAGTGCCCTGGTGTCACACAGCTCACAGCAACCTCCAACTCCTGGGCTTAGGCGATTCTCTTGCCTCAGCCTCCCAAGTAGCTGGGACTATGGGCATCTGCCACAACGCCCAGCTACTTTTTGTTGCAGTTTGGCCGGGGCCTGGTTTAAACCCACCACCCTTGGTATATGGAGCCGGAGCCCTACTCACTCAGCCACAGGTGCTGCCCTTTATTTGCTATTTTTATTTTACATTTCTTGAACTATAATCACCTAATGTTGAAATTCTACACAAGATGCCCTCAGGACTACGTGTAGGTCATCTGTATTAACGAAGTGATGACAATGTGGTTTCTTTAAGGATGAAATTCTCCCTATCACCACAGCAAGGACTGAGATGGTGACATACTCAGCAATGGATACCATGTACATTTTACATATAAGGACAGGAATAAAGCATTCATATGTAAACAAAACTCTAACTTGATACATCAAGAAATGGTGAGATTTTTAAGAAACATACATGTTATTGATTAGGAATGAAAATTATCAATACTTCTAATCAAGTATCACATGATCGAATATTTTCCTCAGATTCTGAGGAATAGAAAATAACTATTCGATCATGTGATACTTGATTAGAAGTGTTGATAATTTTCATTCCTAATATCATGTTCCACATATTTCTGACACCTATCTTATCCCAAAATATAACCAGAAAACATTTTTCTCTCAATTCCAGAGCTAATGTAAATTCTCAAACCTTTAATAAAAGAGGAGGCTTTGTGTCAGACTCCTAACTGGAACATAGTCTCAAGTGTTGTAGCATTGACTACAAGGTGAGTTAACTAATTGCTCACAAATATTTGTAAACTAAAAAAATTTTCCTCCCTATCTTAATCACTTAATCACAGATATGGATCTGTGTCTAACCAAATTTTAGATCGGGTCCTATAAACCTAGAGCCATATGGAAAAAGCTATAATCTGATGGGATTCAGGACAAGCTACCCCAGAGTATGGCATCTTGGGATATGAGCAATCAGCAGGAGCAAGAGAGTCTCTCTCATCTTCTCCCCACCCTTCTTCTCTGAAGGAGGTCATAAAACTTTAATTTGAGAGGAAAAAACTTCCTATACTCAGAGGAAAGAAACAACCTTATCCTTGAAGATCTTTTTCCTTTGTCTACAGAGGTACCATGGAAGAATGTGAATATAGGGCCTTACTAAGTTTCCCCTAGTTTATTACCATTTGATCATATCAATTTGCCCTTTAATCTTAATTGCTCATAACTATCCACTTTTATATCAAACTCAGCATAAAAATACATAGGTTCCTCTGTTTCTTTGGCTCATTTTTTTCTATAGAATCCTGTATCATATTAAATTTGTATTAAATTAATTTGTAACTTTTGCCTTGTTAATCTGTCTTTTGTTACGCGGCCTCTGCCATGAACTTAATGCTCAGTAAGAAAAGAAATCTTTATGTCCTCTATGTAACAAGTACTTTGAGGTCACAGATAGAGATATGAGGTCATAATTTCAAAAGCTTTTAGGTTTTTCTTATCAGATATTTTCTTTAAGTTCTCCTACTGTATGTCTAGATGAGCTGGTCAGTTCAATCAATCCTGTTGACTAATTAATTGAATTTTGTATGAATAGACAGGACATAGTCAAATGCAAATTTGGATGTCATATAGCTAAATTTATCTGTAAATAATTATTTACAGATAAGAATACAGAGTAAATACTTATCACTAGAGTGAAACTTGAAGTCTGATTTACTCAGTCAGGCCTTCTATATTGGTCAGAGTAAAAGAATTGGCGAAGTCCTAAATATTGGTTAGTTGGCTGATCCATTGTACAGAAACAAAGAATTTCACTTGTCTTGTTAATTCTTTCTTGCTCCACTTCTAGAACATTATGGCATCTAAATTGCACCCAACCTTTTGCTCATTTGTCCTGAGTTCTTTTCATTTTAACTACAGTATAGTACATTTGATGTCAAATCTGTACCTTCTAATTACAGAGAACCAAAAGCAGACAACCCCCAGTGCGCTCATGAACCAAATGCCACCAAATGTTTCCGTTTGTGAGCCCAAGATTCTTGAGGAATTGCAAATGTTTCTGTATTTCTCAATGGCAAAGGGGGCATACTTTCAGAATTAAAGCAAACATAGTCTTTTTTAAATTTATAAAACTTGTGAGAATAGTGTTTTATACGCTTTTATATGCTTTTTACAGTTCAGTTTTAAGCATTTCTTAGATTGTTTTCAGTAGAAATTTTGTAGCTTGTGAATCTCAGAGGTGAAACTGACGAGCAGTAAAAATTAAACTGACTGGTCTAATTTCATTGCCCAAACTAAAAGAAGTTTTGAGATGTAAAGAAAAGCCGAAAAGAGCACTAAAATAAATTTGCATTTTAAAAGTCCATTTAATGTTCTAAATCTTTATTCTGAACAGAAGGCAATAAAATTTATGTGATATAAATATATACGTGGTCAGGTATTTAGTACTAAAAACAAACCTTGCACTGATTTATAGAATTCTTTGTGCTTTGACGTGACTAAGGGTGAAAGGTTTCTTTTGCTAAAAATAATGACACCCATACCGAAGAAAGCATCTGGATGCCATTCTCAAAACTAGAAGACTTTGCTAAGAATCAGGCCTGTGACCCTAGTAACCAATCAGCCAGTCCATAATAGGTTCTTTTTCTCACAGTTTTTTTTTTTTTGGGGGGGGGGAGTTAACCCTCTTACTTGTTGTTTCAGTGTTAAATACTGAGTGTTGTTATATGGAGTCATTTCATATGTGATATTATCATTATAAAAATAATTTGTTCATGTGTTGATCAGTTTTACATATTTTTAGATGTTTTTACATCTGTGTAAAGCTGCAACTTTTTCTGTTATTAATCTGTCAGTGTGTCTATGTGTGTGAGTTGGTTTAGTCTCTAGCAAAAGTGTTAACTTTCCTGGAATTACATTTTTCATCTGAAAATTTTCTGTATGACGTTCAAGTCTCTTCCCATCTAATATGAGTGAGTGGGAATGATTACTGGTAGTATAGAGAAAATAATTGTAGTATATATTTTTTGCTTGTGTATTTTGTAATATTTATAAGATACATATAAAGGTTAAGCAAGGTAATCATTTAAATGCACATCCAAAGACTAAAACAAATTAGTATCAAGCAGATAAATTGGCATTAGGCAACAGACTTCAAATGCTATAAAGTATTTTTTCTTTTTCTTTTTCTTTTTTTTTTGTTTGTGAGAGTTTGTCCAGGAGACTGTGGGATGCTATATATTGTTCAGAAAATATATGAGTAAATTGTCATCCTGAACACATTTTCTGACTCTAAATTTATTATCTAATTAAGAAACTAAATGGTGGGTGAGTACAACATAACAAAAAGAAGTCCTTCCATCACTTCTGCATAACGTTCCCAGTGAAAGACCTGAATAGTTTCTCTGATTTATAGAGATGACAGGACATAGGCAATTTGGGGAGTGCTTTTTTGATGCATATTTAAATAGGCAAATTAGGATCTTTGGCATTTGGGGCAAACATTTGTGGGGGGGAGGATAAATAGTTGGAGATAGGCTCTGACTTATCTTCATTTTTTCTGATTCTGTATATTCAAATTATAATCTTTGTTATATAAATAGTAGAAAACAGGATAGGATATACAGTTTCAATAAATATGGTATCTTATGATTACCTTAATGAAAAATTTTATCATTAAATCTTTAATTAGAGTATATGGATATATATAGCATTTACTTACATATGTCTCTCACTTGAATAAAGAATAGTTTTCCTGGACATAAAAATACTATCTTCTTTTGGCAAGAGCACTTCTTTCAAAAGGAAGAAAGCGGGCAGGGAAAGAGGAGCAAGAAGATGTCTGCGGGGCAAGATAATCCAAATCCACGGTCCTCTCAGATGACTCTTACCCACTCATCTATCTGTTATTTGTGCATTACTAACTACATACACACTGGCGGTTTTAAGTCCACAATGTACAGACATCATCAGAGAATTTTTACCCTGGAAGAACCTGTATTTAAGTTGAGAAGAGAAATTGTACTTCGCAAATAGTTAAATTGCAATCTTGTAAGTGGCTAGTTTTGCAATGTTCTGTGAGATGAGCTCATCCTAGATTAAACTCACTAATTTATAGCTGCCTTAAGATGTCTTTTTAAGAGATGGAAAGAGAGCAGACAGAGACACAGATAGAAGAAGGTCATGTGAGGACAAAGGCAGAGATTGCACTTAGGCATCTCCAAACCGAGGGATGCTAAGCCTTGGCAGCAGCCCCAGAAGGCAGGAGGAGGGTGTGGAACTGGTTAGCCTTCAGAACCTTCAGAGGGAACCACCCCTGCCATCACCTTGATTTCACACTTCTGGCCTCCAGATCTCTGATGGAACCAACTTCTGTTGTTTTAAGCCACCTAGTCAGTGATAATTTGTACAGCAGCCCAGGAAACTAATATATGTATCTGCCTTTGTAGAGCTTGAATTATACTGGGGCTAGCCGATAGAACGTGTCAGTAAAATAGACAGGCTAGGAGACGCTGGTAAGTGCTATGGAGATAAATATAACAGAAAACAGGCATCAAAAAGTGAAGTTGTTATTAGCGGAGTGGCACACCCAATAAAAGTTGAAAACAGAAAGTTCAATAAAAGCTGAAGTAATAAAAACATACTTTATAAAAGAGGGGGGATTAGACTTTGGATTTAAAAAACCAGCAAGACATAAGTAGGAAAAAAGATTACATAGATTTCAAAAGACTATCACTGTAGTGCGGATGATTTGAAGTGTAAACAAGATGTGTAAAGGCCACTGTGAGGAAACGAGGCTTGCAGGAAGAAATGTTTTGAGTCAGATAGAGGCAAAGAGGATCCCCGTTGAAGGGATCTTGTACTTTATCTGATACAACTTAAATATTCCTGAACTACTTACACTGGTGGGACGTCAGAAGCTCAGCAATCCCTGGTTGAGGGGCTTACAAGGGCAAACAAGTGAGAACCAGGACTCCCTCTCCCTGGCATCTCAGTCTGGGGAACAAGGATTTTCCCTCAGTGGTCCCTAACGCTTCTCTGCTATTACTCCTTCCATTCATTCTCCTGCCCTGTGCAGCAGACAGATCTGTGACAAGGCCTTTCAAGAATTCGGAGACACAGGGGTCTTCTTTCCACCAAGTTGTCAAGAATCAGTCTCTGTCTTTCTATTACTTGTTCCACAATTTCCAGCTACCCACCTTCTTGCTCACTCTAAGCTGTTCCTGAAGTTATTGCCAAATCCCTCAAACACCTATGACAATCCAAGATTTTTCATGCCTCGATTTAAAAAAAAAGGCAAAACTATCATCTCGCATCATCTTAGAGACTGCATGTGATTAACGCTCTACATCCCCTGAAGCATCAGTATCTTTGACTTCTGCTTTCTGTTGCACCTTCAATACACTATTGTCTAATACTGGACCAATCATCACCTAAAACACTGAGTAAGGACATTTCCACTTCCAGTGCTGAGTGCTATATTTTGTAGCCTGTTGTTGAGCGTGCCAAGGTCCTTATATATCATGATGAAAAACATTAACTTCATAATCAACATATTTTCATCCAGAAACTTAACAAGCATGCAGTGTATATTCTCACATAATTCTCTGATTTCAATGGACTGTACAGAAAGCTATGGCGTGCCATTTTTGTTCTTCCCCTACGTTGTCATTTACTCATGAACATTAAATTTTAAATACGGTCATTCAAACCATGAGTCTTCATATGTTTTTTAAATCCCTATTATTTTTACAGCCCACAGGGATGACATAAGACTTTGTCACTTGCTAAATTAAGTCTAAATATGTTACACTTATAGTATTTTTGGCTTGCTAATTTAATAGACCTTTTTAAAGAAAAATGATTTGGAATAGCATGAATGCATTTTTAAAGCCTTTCTCTCTTCTAATGATTCTTTTCTCTAATCATTTATAAAACATACATTTGATCGACACTGTAAGATTTTTTTCTCAGCAATGTCAGTGCAGTTTCTCTTTTTTACTCTCAGAAATTTTTTTTAAGAAACATAACATCTTCTTTTATCTATTTTGATGGCATCTTTCAGTTTTCACTGCAGTTAAGCAGTAGGTGTTTAGCAAACTCATCTGCAAGTCATTTCAACATCATGGAAAGTAACTCTATAACATTTCTCCCAGAAAATGAACATATTTGTCAGAAATAAAAGCAAAAATTTGAACTAATTTTTAGCCCAGAAATTAGTAAAGAGGGCCAACCTGTTTCAAAAATTACAGATTTTTGAATAATGTGTTTTGTACCAAATAGCAGGAATACACAAGAGACAGACACAACCCCGGTTCCACCGAAGAGCGATGCACTGTAAATGCAAGTTACTGAGGGAGATTCCGGCAAATTCTCATATTATCTCTAATGTGTCTTTTTGGCAAAAAGAAAAGTGGCATCCCAAATTGACTTGGGGAGAAACAGGCATGACTTGCAAAGCTCCAGTCTTCAAAATTTACAATAGAAGAACCTGTTCATGTGACCGGGTAAGAGAGAGTTCAGGGGGATAAATTTAGAGGTAAACAGACATGAAGAAAAGAAGGAGACAAGTTTGCTGGAAGCGACTTTTGCAGTTCTGGAGTTCTAGACCTCTAGCTATGTGGCATGTATGTATACAGGGTGTATGGTTGCATCTGTGAGTGTGTGTGTATATATGTTTGTTATAACAAACAGAGCAGGTTGAAATATCTGTCCTAGCAAGCACCATGAAGTCCATGAACTTTAAGTTTCCTTGATTCTTTTCTTTTCAGACAGTCTATGTTTCCCTTCATAGAGTGCCATGGCCTCCCACCTCACAGCAACCTCAAACTCTTGGGCTTAAGCGATTCTCTCGTCTCAGCCTCCCAAGTAGCTAGGACTATATGCACCCACCACAATACCAGGCTATTTTCTTGTTACAGTTGTCATTGTTGTTTAGCAGGCTGGGGCCAGGCTTGAACCCACCAGCCTCAGTGTATGTGGCTGGTGATTCCACTCCAAAGTGGAGGCGCCATGTAGAGATAAAGGAATTTTCTGTCCGTGTGGAGAGCTTGCCATGAAAAATCAAAATGTAAACATTTCAGGGGAAAGATCAGGTAGAGCCTCATGACACATCAGAGCTACTCTTACTAGAAAAACTCCATAAGTAGCCGCTCGTCAGAAGTTGTGGTATGCATAGGGAACAAACACATGATCTTACTTTCTGGACCCCACTACCCATGGCTAGAAAACCAGTAAAAGATGACAAAATACACACACACACACACACACACACAGAGGATGCCAAAAATATGCATATACATTTTAAGAAAAGAAAAAACTGTGCTAGAATTATAATACTCAGGTCACATGAGACTTGTGCAATTACAAAGGGCCCTCAAAGGTGACATATTAATCTTTGTTATCAGTATATATTGAGTATTGTTTATATATAAAATACCTTTTAGAAAGAAGACAACAAGTTGCACAGGATTGAGATTCCTGAAAGAAGGGAAACAAATGAGACAAGCTTTATGAACTGCCTCAGCTCACTGCCTGAAGCCAGGTTTGAAGCCACAACACAGGGAGAGGAAACTGAAATAAACTCTGGAAAGGGGGGAGAGGGGGTTAGCAAGCAACAAGTTGACAAGAGAGTGGTCTGAGCTCAGATCAGAGAATTCAAGAAATTGAGATTTTATAGATCAGAGAAGCAGAATGCAAGAAATACACAAAGAAAGGTCTGGGAGCTCTGCAGCATAATTTCTTTAAGGTTATAGTTGATCTACCCATTTGTACAGGCCAGGGAGGAACTTTCCTGTGTCTGAGAAAAGAACCACTAAAAAACAGTAAAATCAGTAGAATTTCCAGCACTCAAACAGAGGTAGAAGTAATTTTGTTCCAATCAGCCAGAGTGAAAATATTTTGAAATGTAAGAAGAAACAAATTATAGAGTTTTTAGAAAGATCACATTTAAGTAGTAGAGCCAAATTAGTTCACCCAAAAAGCTGTTCTGGACCTTAACAAAGCTTAAAAGTAAACTTCAAAAGGTTAACATTTAATAAAGACTAATTTATCTGAATGCCAGAACAAAATCCAACATTCTTCAAAAACCTACTACAAAATCCAACATCTAACAATGTAAAATTCTTCATTGTCACCATAGAAACTAAAATCATTAGGCATGCAAAGATTAAGGAAAATATGACAAGAAGAAAAAACTATGAGTAGACCAAAATAACAGCCAAGATGAAATTAGTAGACTACAACATAAAAATCAACATAAAAATAGCTCTTCTAAGTCTCTCTCACTTTCTCTCTTTCATGAGAGGGACCCACTTCCAACCCTCTTTGGAAGTGCTCTAAACTTTCTCTTTGTTATTCCTAAACAGACGTTTTCTTCATTGGATCCACTTCCAACCCTCCTTGGAAATACTCTAAACTTTCTCTTTGTTGTTCTGAAATAAATTTCTCTTTGTTAGACGCTGAAAAAAGTAGCTGTTATAAATCTTATAAATGTAATTGAAGCCATGAAACCCAATGTAAACATACTGATAAGAATAATGGAAAATATATCGAATCTCTATATTTAAAAAATTTAATATCTGAAGGAAAACCCTACATAGAACTAAGAATAGATTAGGTACCAGAGAAGAAAAAAGTCAATGAAGACGTAGAAATAAAATTATCTAAGAACAAACACAAAGAAAAAGATATTTTAAAAGTATTAATGAGTTTTGTAACAACATTAAGGAGTCTAATATGTATAATTAAACTTCCAAAAAAAAAAAAAGGACAGAAATGAAACTCCAAAAATTTTGAAGAAATAACAGCCAAAAAGTTTTTTAAATGTGACAAACACTAAAAAACCTATAGATAAAAGATTCTCAACCAACTCCCAGCAAAGTAGGTAAATAGATTAGACATAGATAGGTCCACATCAATGCATGTTGCAATCAAATTTATAAAACCTGGCAATAAACTGAAAATCTTAAAAGCAGTCATAGGAAAATAATGTTCATTACTCGAAGAACAAAAATAAGAATTACAGCATACTTCCCAATAGAAAACCTACAGGCAGTAATACAATAGAATCTAAAGTGCTGAGGAGAAAAAAGAAAGCCTGGCAACCTTGAATTCTTTACTTAGTGAAAATATTTCTCAAAAAAAGTAATTATATATATATGCAAACAAAAGCTGATGAACTTATCACCAGAAGAACTGTCTTACAATAGATTTTTTTTTATTAAATCATAGCTGTGTACATTAATGCAATCATGAGGTACAGTGTCGTGTTTTCGTATACAATTTGAAATAATTTCATCAAACTTGTTAACATAGCCTTTATGTCATTATCTTGTTTATTGTGTTAAGACATTTATATTCTACTCTTAGAAAGATTGACTTGTATCCTTGTAGGATAGACCACAGAAGTGATCCCTCCAATCACCCTCCCTCCAGTCATCCACCCCACTTCCCTGCCCTCCTCCTCCCCCTCTCCATATTCTTAGGCTCTAATTAATAGGGCTGTGTACATTGGACACTTTTTCTTCCATTCTTGTGATACTTTGCGAAGAAGAACATTTTCCACCTCCATCCATGTAAACATAAAGAACGTAAAGTCTCCGTCTTTCTTAATGGCTGCATAGTATTCCATATTTCATTTCTCTCATCACCATTTTGAAGTCACCCACAAAAAATCTGGTTCATTTTGTTAGATTTACGACTAAGTATTGCTACATTCATGGGTGTTAGGGTTTGGATAGGATTTATTTGGCCCTGAGTCTCACATTGCAATCTGAGCCCCAGTGTTGGGGGTGGGGCCTGGTGGGAAGTGTTTGGGTAGTGGGGTGGATCTCTCATGAA
>CAUYQV010106692.1:0-50892 GCA_963574575.1 Galagoides demidoff
GCAGTTTAAATGTTTTGATAATGCCTTGGTCAAGAGGTTGGATTTTTGAGGTCATGTTCAGAAGCAGAAATCTCTGTATGAAGTTTATGAGATGGTTCACTTGCAGGTGGCCAGTTGTCTACTGTCAGTATAATAAAACATTTCTTCTTAATTTCTTGATTGATACCTCTTACCTGCTCCTAAAATAGGGCACCAGTCATCCCTGAGCACTTGATTGTTCTCCAAGTGATGGGGAGGTCTTCAACTTCAAGTTCTTGAATGCACGTGGCTTTGCTGATTTCCCAGTCACCAAGGAGGCCTCTAGTTTCTCTCTAGCTGAGCTAGTGAAAAGCAGAACTGTGAAATCTTCTTTAGACAGTTTTCCACTCTTACGTTTATCACCTTCATTTATAACCTGTCCGACATCACCTTGAAAAAGAGCCCACACTCTTCACTGTTAGAGGCGTCATCATCTGGGAAGCCTCTGGAGGCGCTGGGTGCTTTTTGATGAACACTATAAAACTTCTCCTGGGACTTCATTGGATTCACCACCCATGACTTTCTGGAAGATTTTGTGTCCCTGTTTAAATTTCCTGAGCCAACCACTTGCATTCTTGGAAATCTGCCACCCCAATTTCTGTGTGAACTTTCATTGGACTGGACGTTTAGATGTTAACTGCCCTCGTTTGTCTGAACCAGCTGGATGCGGCTTCCTTGACTTCTCTGAGGGACGTTGTCTTCCTTTTCTTCACAATAGGTCTCTGCTTCTCTCACAGTATCACAGCCCAAGTGATCAAGACACAACTCAGAGGTGGTCAACATATAGAGGTCAGTCTTCCATTGAGCACATGTGGTATATGTCCAGTCTATGAAAATTAGGCCAACTTGAGGTGGTCAGTGTAGGGAGGAGGTCATTATAGGGAGGGGTCAGTGTAGAGAGGGGGTTATTGTAGGGAGGAGTTAGTGTGGGGAGGGGTCAGTGTAGGGAGGAGGTCAGTATAGGGAGGGGTCAGTGTAGGTGATACCAGAAAAGTGGCACCGCAAACAGCTCAGCTGAGCAGGGCTGGGGGACCTGTCACCTCTGCAGCAGCGGCAGAGGAACCAGCAGGTTGGAGCAAGTGGATGGGAGCTTCCCTCCCCCATCGGAGGCTCCAGTAGCCAAAGGAACCGGACAGAGCAGGGGAAAACACTGGCGATTCCTCCAGTGCATCCCTGATTGGTCCATTTTCAATCCTGCTCTTTTAGACCTAAAAATAGACCAATCATCTCAGCTTTCAGCTCATTGGACAACTGCCCCTATATAAACCCCTGAGTAAAGAGCCTAGGGGCAGATCATTGCAGACCTTTGAGGGAGAGAGAGCAGGAGAGGAAGAGTTATAACACCTGGATCCTGTTCTGCAAGGAAGTTTGGCTCTTTGTAAGAGCTGTGACACTTATATAAAACCTATCTATCCTGCTCTGAAAGGTTTGGCTCTTGGTAAGAGCTATAATAATACCTCTGTAAATAAAACCTAACTTACTGTCCATCCTGTGGTCCATTGATTCATTTATCGAATCGTTGAGACCAAGAGCCTGGAAATCCAAAGTCAAAAGTCCAGTATCATAGGGAGGGGGTTATTATAGGGAGGGGTCACTGTAGGGAGAGGTCAGTGTAGGGAGGAGTCAGTGTAGGGAGGGGTCAGTGTAGGGAGGGGTCAGCTATGGAGATTCTACTGTACATATTTTCTAGAGTCCTTCACCACATTGGAATTTTTCTAGAAACTTAGTTATTTGTTAGAACATGATCTTTTTTAGAATCACATATATTCTAAAAATATGCAACATGAAATAATCGTTATTTATTTTCTAACTTACTTCATTGACCTGCATCTCAGTTTTTTAATATCAAGTAAGACAATTAATATTCAGTTATCTCCACAATTTTTGGTATATGGGAGTAAATTTATCCATTACAACTTCCCTGAGAAAGTCTGAAAACTGATCCAACAACAATATCTAAGTCTTTCCAAAGCCTGTCTAAGCTGTTATTTTTATGAAGTTGCTATCATCTAAAGTAGCAGGTTTAATTTGGCTTTTAGTGTTTTTTCCCCTAATCAGCCTTAAATGATTGAACAAGAACAATTTCAGGAAAAGGAAACAAATGATTTATGTAATTCACACAAAAAGATGAAATCAGACTATTCTCTAAATGTCTTAGAAAGTTATGTAAATAGTGATGAAAACAAATATTGATGACAGGTGTGGCGTCTGGAGCAACTCTGACGTGTGTTTTAGGGTGTGTGACCTCCTGGAGACGTCAGCGTCTGGCTGTGTTGAGGTGCGCCTGCCTTTGCTGGTCAGGAAGGTGTCAGCCCTTCACAGTCAGACGCAGCAACTTTCCAGCTCTCCAGGAGCAGATTACAGATCATCCCGCTGCCAGTGTGGCCAAATCTCCTGGAGAAACACAGGTAAAGAATTATAAAGCGTGTTCTACTCTTTTTATTGGGCTAATATGTTTGGGAAACCTCTAAAAGAAGAAGATACAGTAATCAATAAAGGGACACAGCGTTTCTCACAACTGGGATCCCTGGTCAGCTCTCCCACCTCTGTTTCTGAGCGAGCCTCCTCGCTGCGTGTTCCAAGGCTGGAGCTGGTGCTCTTGGCTCCGGACAGCGCCTGCTGTGCCCTGCAGCCCGGCTCCTCAGTGACGACACATTTAATCTAGGAACTGGTGAATCACCAAACCAGGGTTTTTCCTCTGCGGAAGGGGATGTTAGCTACTGACCACTGAGTGCAGTTCACAGCAGTCCCCTGGCCTGCTCACTCCTACTATGAAGCAGCAGCGTGCAGAGGAAGTGCCCGTGAGGCATGCAGAGGCGGCGCCCATCCCACGTGCAGAGCAGGAGAGCAGGAGCTCGTCCAGCGTGCAGACGAGGAGCCTGTCCCACATGCAGAGGAGGCGCCTATCCTGTGTGCAGAGGAAGTACCAGTGAGGCATGCAGAGGCAGCGCCCTTCCCGCTTGCAGAGGAGGCGCCTGACCTTCGTGCAGAGAAAGCGCCTATCCCGTGTGCAGAGGAGGCGCCTGACCAGTGTGCAGAGGAAACGCCTGTCACGTGTGCAGAGGCGGCGCCTGTCCCGCATGCAGAGGAGGCGCCTGTCACGTGTGCAGAGGCGGCGCCCAGCTCACGTGCAGAGGAGGCGCCTGTCACGTGTGCAACAGCAACTCCACAGAAGCCTGAGTGAAAACAGCTGTAGTCAACCGTTCAGAAATATGCTTTCATTTTTACTTTTCCTGATGATCTTTTAGGATATATATTTTACCACCATTATCCCTAAAATGTCAATAAATTCTCCTATACCAAATGTATAGTTTTTTCTTCCTTCTTAAGTTTAAGGATATTTTAAACCTTTTCAATCCCTATGATGCTGGGGAAAAGTGGACTCTATGCGGAGTTGGGAGAGGGACAGTCTTACTGATGGGGTCTAACTTGCCCTCTCAGGAGGGGGGGCTGCATCTCGGACAGAGTTAGTGACCCAGCGACAGACCGCTCCACTGCGAGTTTAATGGGGCCATGAATCAGTTCCTGGGTCCACCCTGCGCATTCTGGAGCTGCCACCGTGGACGGTCAGTCCGTGCTTACTGAAAACAGAATCAGGCACTTATGATTTGGTATTTTGATTAGAATCATGCAATTCTTCCCCTAGTTTACCTTTTTCTGAAAAGTTCTTCCTGGTAAGAACGGTGTCTGGCAATGGTTAACTGGCACTAGTTACTGGACGTTTGATAACGTGCAGTTAAAATGCTTGGTTCATGCTAACATGACTTTACAAATTTCTGTATAAAGACTTTGAAAGCCTCAATAAGTCTGCTCTGGGAATTGTTGCCTCTCGGCCCCTTAATGACCTCGGACCATTTGGAAGGAATTTCGGTGACACCGTATAAAGCAGGGGTTCTCAAACTTCAGAAAACATCAAAATCACCTGTGGTGTTGGTTTAAACTCAGTCTGGGTTTTCAACTAGATATTTCTGAAGAGCTCTATACTTTCTTTCCAACTTGCTGATAAGAATTTAACTTGCATATCTGAAAGAAGGGAAATGGTATTAACTATACTTGTTATTCCTACTCCTTATTTTCCATCATAATCCTATAAATTCCATCTCATGGAGACCTCCCAGCACTCTCCCCATCTCCCTCCCCCCCCCGCCCACACTTGCTGCCTGGGCTAATGCTCTGGAGAATGCCGCGACCTCCGACTGGCTGATCTCTGTACAAGCTCTAGGCTTACTGCCCTAATCAGGGGTGAAATGCTGTAATATTCTCACAGTTCAGGTGAGATAAGAGACCAGTGGTACTTCACAGCCATCTGAGCATTTGACGACCGTAACTCCCAGTGTTAGACTCTCTGGTTATACATTTGTTAGGCTGTGTCTCCGAGGACATCTGAGAAGTGGTTAGGTCCTTAGAGTTACAGCTTTGGGTAAGTTAGGAGTATGTGAGGAAGGAGATCTCAGCTCGAGCATCTGTGAAAGTGCTGAGGGGAGGCAGGACTTTTGGTGCTAAAGGACCTTGGGCACCACCTGGCCTTGCTCCTTGTGTGGAGGGTGAGGAAGGAGAGAGCGGTAGATGACCCGAGGGACACCCTGGAACAATGGCAGAGCCGGAATCGGAGGCTTCCTGACTACACCACCTTCCCTCTAATTGTAATGAACTGGTAGCAACGTTACTATGTCAAATTTTAGGATATACCTAAATAATTATTCTTTAGCATGACCTATAGTCACAAAGTAAGGGTTTACATAAATGATATGTCTGATGTTTCTTTTATATAGTCAAATAACATTTTTATTTTATGAAGTATCATACAATATTTATACAGTAAGACCTGTGTGAGTCAACCACCCAAGGGACTCTAACAAAGTGGCCCACATACAAAGGAAGTCACCATAAGGAACCAGGTCTACTGTGCCACATGCCCATGTGGTACCTGACTGGTCAGTGTGGGCAGGTGGTCAGCTATGGAGGTTCACTATACTTATAAAATATTTATATTATTCCTATTATATACAATTTATTTTTATATATTTAAAGTATTTATATTTACAAAATACATTTATATTTACAAAATAACTTAGAATGGTTTTCAAAAAATGTTGTAAATTGGCTTGGCACCTGTAACACAGTGGTTACAGTGCCAGCCATATAACACTGAGTCTGGTGGGTTTGAACCCACCCTGGACCAGCTAAACGACAATGACAACCACAACAAAAAATAGCCGGGCATTGTGGGGGGTGCATGTAGTCCCAGTTACTTGGGAGGCTGAGGCAAGAAAATCACTTAAGCCCAAGAGTTTGAGGTTGCTGTGAGCTGTGACTCCACAGCACTCTACTGAGGGCAACGTAGTGAGACTCCGTCTCAAAAAAAAAAAGTTGTAAATTAACTTTGTCAAAGACAAATTGAGATATATTTTTTCCTGTTCAAAAGAATAAGATGTAAATGACAAGGAAAACATTATCTTAAAGAAAGCAAGGCAGATAAAACGCTTCTCATGAGCTGTGGTCTAGAACTGGGCAGGACGCGAATGTATGACTTAACTTTTCCAAGACATTTATGATGGACAGATAGGCCTTGAGAATGAATGGGCATAATTTCCAAGGTACATGTGTGGCCACATGCCCACGTAGGCTCAGTGAAGGTTTCTAAGTGAGGAACTAGGGTCCCAATGCAGGGAAATTGGTGAGAGAAAGGAAAACCACACTGACCTCACAGGTCTGACTCTGCTGTACGACTTGTTCACATTTACCCTGCCGTGAACAATTGCGCAAAGATGAGAGCAGAAAGGTATAGGCAGCTGATATAAATAACTGATTGATTGATTGGTTGTATTTTTCTTTCATCAACCTCTTTGTGACTGTAAGAAAGTCACTTAACCTTTCTCTGCCCTCATCTGTTATTGAGGTCAATTTTGAGCATTAATATTGGTGGCTCTCTGGGCTCATAAATCTCCTGGGGATTTAAGGTTTTCATGAAATAGACACATCTTCATAACACCGAATAATGTTGGTGAATATTCTTATTCTATTTCTACTGAAGAAATATCTGGACCTTAGACAAGCTAGTAATTTGCCAGACTCATCACCTGATTTATATGCTATTTAAAATAGTTTCTAAAGTAATTTAGAATGAAAACAGAGGTGTGTGATTTTTTTGTGTGAAGATGAGAAAGAACAGAAATCTATATCATTTTTTAAAGTGATATATACCAATGTCACAAAACCTTTTATTACAGGAAAATAACTGGTGCATGAGAATACAAAGGTGAACTGAATTAGAAATCAGTGTGAAACAGTAAAGTAATTCTTTAAAATTCAGTGAGATGTATTCTAGATGTGCAGATCTTTATTAACATTTTAGTCAGCTAGGCAGAGTTATAATATTAAAAACCAGAGTCAAAGAAAAGGAACCAAAAAGCTCTTCAATCTTGATTGCCACTTTATTCACCTATTTTAAGAACCCTTCCCAGGACAGGTCTCTGCAATAAAAAATGTACCTTCTCAGCCTCTTTCCTTCCCTCTCTTCAACACGTCTCTCTAAGCACCTGTCATAGAAGGTCTCCTTAGGTGCTCTGAGGAATTTAACAAATGGAGAAGACACTTCTATCCTGCAGTGACTGGTGGAGAAGAGGCAACACACACACACACAGACACAACACACACACAGGCACACACACAGACACAACACACACACACGCACACAGGCACGCACACAGACACAACACACACACACGCACACAGGCACGCACACAGACACAACACACACACAGGCATGCACAGAGACACAACACACATGCACACGCACGCAGGCACACACACAGACACAACACACAGGCATGCACAGAGACACAACACACATGCACACACAGGCACACGCACAGACACAACACACATGCACATGCACACAGGCACGCACACAGACACAACACACACACAGGCACACAGGCACAACACACACAGGCACGCACAGAGACACAACACACATGCACATGTACACAGGCACACACACAGATGCAGACACACACATAGGCACACACACGGGCACACACTGGCACACACATGGGCACACACTGGCACACACATGGGCACACACAGGCACATATACAGGCACACACACAGCCACACACATATACAGGGGCACACAGACAGACAACACACACATGCACACGCACACAGGCGCACACACAGATGCAGACACACACACGGGCACACACACAGGCACACACACAGGCACACAGCCACACACACACACAGGCACACACATACACATATAAGAGTTCTGACCTAGAAAAAGTGCTGTGCACCTCACTGCTGAATACACTACATCACCTGAGGGCCAGGGGAGCACTTGAAAGGTAACCAAAATAATATTCAGCAATGAGGCATTTGCATTTTTTTTTCCAGGTTGAGTTCATGAACTTACTGTCTGACCTTGTATACGTAATGTATGTATTATTGTAATGCAGGAGTAGAATTGGAAACCGTCAGTAGAGTGGTAAATGTTTGACTGGAACTCTGGAAGAGCTGCCGTTGACACTGTAGTTGCCAAGTCACCTAACTGTGACATGGAATATCCATTCCATAAAACTCTCCGGCCTCCCTTCCAAGGCTAATTCTGGTCACATTGCTACCATGAATGAGGCCCTATTTTGTAGTTGGTTTAGAGGAATGGTTTAGGTTTTTCAAATTGATTTTATCAAACTTGCTGATTTATTTTAATATATCTAATAGGTGGTTGTTTATGTTGGTTTAGAATTTTGGTGTACAAGCCTTATGAAATTGAGTAATTTCCAAGTTTTCTGTTCCAAGTCTTAGGAAATGTTCCACTTTAAGTTTTTCAGTAACAAACAGGCATTAAATTTTGTCAAATACTTTTCCATATTGTTGGCTATATCACACAACTATTCAGTTAACATTCATTGATTTTCTGGTATTCAATAACTTTTGCAATTCCTGGATAAACTTTACTCAATCATTGTTTTACTGTACACTTTTGGCTTTGTTAGGTTAATATGTTACTTAGGATTTTGTATCTGTGTTCATAAGAAAACTGGTCCTATCATTTTCTTTTCTTGTACAGTCCTTAAGAAATTTTGGAATCAAGCTACACTAATATCCTAAAACCCATTAAGCAACTTCCTCCCTAACCATGTTTAAGATTACAGAAGAGCTAGTATGATGTAGGATTATCTTGTGCCTTGAGTGTTGTGGAAACCTCCCCTGAAACCCTCTGGGTCTGAGATTTTCACCTGTTTGTAACTTCTCTATAGAGGTATTTTCTTCTATCAGTTTTGGCATTTTATATTCTATTCACAAATCTATCCATTAGATCTAGTTTTACAGCTGAAGCTGTTCAGATTCTCTGTTTATTTAGAAACTTTGAAAGTCTCCATCGTGTGTCTGCCTTCCTGCCTCTGTTCACTACATGGGCTCTTGCTTCTTTCTGTTTGAGAGAGAAACCAACTCAGCAGGCTGGGGAGTAAGAGGCATCACGTCAGGGGCCTCATGGGGAAGATAGAATTGCAAAATGAGGCAAAAGTATAGAGAAGTGTGTCAGCAAAGTTCCGGCAGTGAGAGACAGGAAGCTATTCATTTGCTTGGAATATGGAATCCATGTTACTAGGAAGGGGCCTGAGCTTGGAGCACAGAGAACAAACAAAGGGACCTGGAGGATAACATGTGAAATGCAAATTTGAGACTTGAGCCAGAGTGAAAACGAGTCCAGGGTTCAGCAGTGACCAGGGCAGGTTTGAGGAAGTTATGCGGTACGAGTAGGCACCAAACGGCCTGAGACTGTGGATAACAGAGGAACAGCAGGAAGGACACTGGTCACTCCACCTGCTTATGAGCTATTTTAATTCAATAATTACGGACATCCAGAACTGCTGTTTTGTTCCCTCTTTTCCCAATTCCTGTCTAACTTTTTAAGTGGCTCATACACGCCCTGTGCTCATGCCTTGCCCAGCACCAACTACTATCTCCCTGGTTCTTGCTGTGTGGTTTCTGCTCCAATGGTTCAGCACCACAGACCTGCTGTTGTCAACTCCAATAACCTGTTTGCATTTTTTACTTTATTTTAAATTATGATTCTCTTTACCTTGACGACATGAAAATTTTCTCTTCCCTTGGCTCGTATTAGATTGGTTATTTTGCACTTTCCTTTTTGGTATCTATTCCTTCTGTGACTCTTCCTTCATCCTCATCTCCCCCCCTTCACCGTTAAGTTCCCATTTACTAAGATTTTGTTTCTGGGCATGGTTACGGCATCGGTCAGAACATCTCTGTGACTCCCAGATCCAGACAGAGCTCTCTGAGGGCCTGGCCTCACCTCCCTCTCAGCTGCAGGCCATGCACATGGGAAGCTGGGGCTGGACCAGTCCCTGCCAGGTTCTGGACACGGTGCAGCCAGGTGGGCACAGCAGCTGCAGTGTGTCCAGAGACTAACGGCCCCTGCTGGGGGAGCACCTGTCTCCAGAACAGCGTCCTGCCTAGGCCGCACCTGCCAGACTCCTTCGTCTGCATATCTGTGCTGAGGTGTCAAAAATGTATCTGAAAGCAGCTCGTCTGCTCTGAAGTTTTTCTTCTTCCTCAAGTTTGGTTTCTGCTGCTTGCACTGCTCTTTTCCAAATCTAAGCTCAAACATCCCATCATCAATGCTTCCTTCAGCTTTGACTCCCCTCAGCCAGCTAATTGCCAAGTTTAGGCATCTCTTGTCACAGACCTTCTGAGAATTGACTGACGGTTCTGCTGCACTCACGCTGCCCTTCCAACGCACTGCTGTCACACTGATAGTCTCAAAGCTTCACTTTGATCATGTTAAATAAATAACTGTTATCAACTAGCTGCTGCCGAATAAAGTCATCTATGTTGCCCTTAAGCACTGCGTTCTTCAGATACACAGCTACTTAGGTATGTTGCATGCATTTCTTCTGCTGTTTCTTGCACTTGAGATACTTAGGTAGCCCTGTCTCCGTATGTATGTAACCCAAGGCCTCCTTTAAACACTGTTGCGTGATTTGATCTGGCCGGAGTCACAGAGGCAAACTAGCAGTCAGAATGTCTTGGAAGAGGGGGTGGCTGTAGCTCTCTCTGGCATGCAGCGACCCTAGTTTATTTCTTACTAACTTATATTCCCTAACAATAAAGCATTCTGCACATACACACCTAATCTTAAATTTACAATACAATAAAGTTACAGGAAAGTCACGAGCCTTATTTATCTCTTTTTGCTTTAAAGAACAAAGTATTCATCTGTAAGGGACAGATGTAATCTTTAACTTAGCAGCACAATAACCTTATCTTGATTTACGGCTACTCAGGTCTCTTCCAGGAATTCCTGACCATGCTCTGTTTTCAGTGCCTGCCTCCCAATAGATTAGTTTTTTCTAATCTCTCTGGAGGGTCTTCAAAGGAATGTCCCTTCTTGCAGAGCTTGAGATAGTTTCAATCAAGAACAAAGTAATAGCAGCTTTTAATGTGGCTTGGCTACATTTCTCCCTTTTCTTTTATAGACAAATTATGCATAATAACAGAAAACACAGCTGCTTGACGTCCATTCACTTGATAGGTTTGGTGAACTTGTCTGCAGACTAGATACAAAATAAAACAAATAATAAATGCTACAGCAAACAATCCAGCAGAAGTAAAGCATTTAACTTTGGTAAAGGATTTAACTGAGCTATTCCTTCAGATATCTCTTTACAAATAGAATCTCCATTAATACGTTCAAGTTTATGTTGGACCGTATTGTACACTTTCTTTTATGTTTGGAACATATTGTACCCTTTCTTTTGTAAACATAAGATATCATTTGTCAAATTCTTATGATTTAATAAATGTTTTTTAACTTTCTCTCATGGAAGTTTGGTAGCATTGTAAGGTACAAGGGTCACACAAAAACTAGTCGTATTTCAATCACATCCTAATCTGATTTTTTTTGAAAACTAGACAATTGATCTCCTAACATAACTACAGCTTGTTCTAAGTCTGATAACTCATTATGAATTTCAGTGTCAATTTGTCTCTGAGCCGTCCAGAGCTGCTCTGAATTGTGGTGCCATTTGGCAACAAAGTCCTGTGTCTTAATGCTCTCTGTCAGGGCAGCTCCTGCCATGGCAGTGGCAGCAGTCATGATGATTATTCCCAGGATCAGGGCTACCAACACTCCGATGAAGTGTCTGACTCGTTTCAGGATCTTCTCTGCAAAGACAAGATGGACAAGATCTTCTCTTGTCCATCATCTGTAGGATGGACAGTGCTGGGGATTCTCCCATGGACAGAAAAGCTTCACCAGCAGCCAAACTCCTATTCTTGCTCTTAAAAGATACAACTGCTCTTTGGAAACATCAAACGTAATAGAACAGTTAAATCAAGTGAACAGGGTACATGCTTGCAAACATTTGATTTCTCCACTAGACTCATTCCAATAGATAAGTCCTTTAAGCCATACAAAAGGCAGTCTCAAGCAAGCTTGAACATGATGGGTTGTATTTCTAGTAAAAGTTAAAGTATACTTCTTTTTTTGTTGCTCATATTATAGTCCTCCAGTCCATGCTTGGAGAGGATGGAGTGCAGCCCCTATTTTCCACAAGTGATTTTATTTAGGACATTTCATTAGACTGGGTAAAAGAGGGATGAAGCCTCCATTACCCCAGTTTATATGGCTAGAAGAAGTGGCTGATATGGTGGTAGCATTTTTATGCCATCTTAAAGGTGTCAAAGATTTCTGAGTGTGTGCAAAGCCTCTAGGGCTCCAATCTATGATGCTTCCATAGGAAGTATTAGCTACGGAAAATGCACTTTCACCTTTACACTTTGTCCAATGCACCCATTCTCTGATGCAAGAAAAACTGTGCACTTGACAAAGAGGTGACTCAGGAGGAACAGTGACGCCCTGCAAAGGTGTGCCAGCAATAGATTGACTGGATAACAAATTCATGCTTATCTGAGGAGATAGAACAGTATAATCATGATCAATGCTGATCAATGCCGAAATTTAAAAATCAGACAATGGGGCTGGCTATCAAAGCAAATAGGAGGTCCAGTGACACCAGTACTGTAATCAGTAATTATTGTTCCTTCCTCCTCCGGTTTTAAAGGACCATGAGTGTCATAGGGTTCAGGGAGCCAGGAAGATTCATTCACATAAATTGAAATATTTGGTTCGAACCAGCTGACTCCTCTCAGTAGGGTTTGGAATATAAGTCCAGTATTCATTCGTTTGGGCACCTACCTGGGTGGTGAGGAGTGAGATCATAGCCAAGAACAAGGTGGGTGTGGTTAATGGTTAACTAGCCTGGGCCACCAGATCTTCTGCAGCATTACAAAACTTCTTCACCTGGCCCCATGTCATTTCCAGGGCATTCAGACTGTGAGGCTTGTGGGATAATGCAGCCTTGGTTTCTTTCTTTGCTCTTAAAAGATACAACTGATCTTTGGAAACATTAAACTTAATAGAACTGTTAATACGAGTAAACACAGTACATGCTTGATTCAGAGTCATTCATGTGAATGGCTTGTCCAAGGTCTGTGGACCCATCTCCTGGGGACAGGGGCTTTTCTGCACCATCTCTTAACTTTAGGGCCTTGTCAGGAACCCAGAAGTTTGATAAACCTATTGAAATATGAGCATATCCTCTGCCCCAACGTAACACTTGTGCAGAGATCCATTTATTTGTTGTATCATCTTTATAGAAAACTGGCTGATGGAGAGGTTCGGTTGTTGTTTTTATCCAATGTTTAAAAATTTAAAGTAAATCAGAATATAGTTTATTTCTGGGGGTATTATTATACTGTTCTCCCCCCCTTTTGTTTGAGCAGCATATTTTTTAATGTGCGATTATGTCCTTCAATAATCACTTGACCTGTGCTATTACCAGGCAATCCGGTGATGTGTTTGATGTTACGTAGCTGGAAAAAAGCCTAACATTTATTATAAATGTATGCTGAACCATTGTCTGCTTTGATTGTGGCTTTCCCATAATTGCAAAAGCTTCAAGCAAGTGAGAAACAACTGTCACCAGACACCAGCAGCACCCCTTCCCCTCCTACACTCAGGCTGAGGTGGTAGATGATTGGTCCCACTTCTGGAGGAGGCTGAGGGCCTTACATTCCTTACAGATTCCCTCAACCTGCCCACCCCTTTAGAAGTACTCCCCTAGGCCTGGTACAGTCCTGGGCACCTGTAGTCCAGCTACTCAGAAAGCTGAGGCAGGAGGATTGCTTGAGCCCAGGAGTTTGAAGTTACAGGGAGCTGGACTAGCCTGGACAGCAAAACTAGACCCTGTCTTAAAACAACAACAACAAAAAACACCCCCCCACAAAAAAAAAAAAAACCCCAAAAGACACAGTTCCTTCATTAAGCATTAAAGTCTGTTATAGCTTTGGGCTGAGCATACCTGTTGCTTCCTCCTGGGACCCAGACTGATCCAGGGGGCTGTTTCCTTTATTTACACAAAGTAAAATGGAAAAAGAGAGCACTGAAGCTTCCAGATGGGTGTTAGAAAGTGTGGCGGTGATGCTTTTCTTTTTGACTTTACGGTGACTTCTGCACACGAGGGAAGTGGCTCTGCTCTGACTTCTGGTGGCCCAGTTAGGTCTCAGCAGAAGCTCCTGCCCCGAGTTCTGTGCTTCAGGACACCCCACTCTGGCCCTTGCTAGCTGTGATTCCCCATTAAGGATGAGGAGTCCGTGGGGCTGGGAGGAGGTGCTGGGTAAAACCCATGTTCCCACCCACCACCCACCCTGCCCTCACCCTCCAGCTCCTGTCATCTAAACTGTGTTCTGTACACTGTCAGCCCTAGAGGTCTCCATCCCAGCACTCCTGTGCACTCCCAGGGCCCAGTGGTGCCTTTTCTTGATTAGAGAACCAGGCAGTGATGTGGTGATTGCAGTGAGCTGGGGGCAGGGAGAATGGGGTGTTCAGGCTGGGGCCGGCACTGGGAATTAAATCTCACCACAAGCCTTAGGGGCTAACCCCCAAGAATTCCATTCACGTAAATTTAAACAAGCCCTTCCAGCTTCAGGTTCTTTGGAGAAAACTAAATTAATACTACCAGTCAGGGAGGGGGCTCTGTGTAGGCAACATGACTCAGCCTGACTCGGGTGAGGGGAAGTCTGGGGGGGCTGGGGTGAGCCTCTGTGCAAAGCCAGAGCTCCATCTTCACTATTTCCTTTGTGATTTTGTTTTCTGTTCTCAATGAAATAAACCAAAATATTTGATCCCTCTAATGTGTTCTCTGGTAGGCACTAAAACAACACAAATACAGGATTTTGATAATAATTTGCAGCTGTCAATGCATCCTAAAGTATATTTTCATCTATTGTAGGAGAAGAAAAATGTGATGCCTTTTCTTCATCCGTCACAAGGGACACTTTTATAATAAAAGACAAAAGAAAAGCATAAGAAATTTATTTAATCAAAGTTTTACATGACATAAGAGCTTTCAGACCCAGGGAAACTGTGTATTTTTAGGGTTAGGTTCAGTGAAGAAATGGACAGCCGTGTAGAAATGTGACCGGACAAAGGGATGTGACCGATGGTAACAGAGTCAGAGCAGAGCCCAGCAGAGTGTGTCTGCTCAGAATCTGCTTGGCCCCTGAGTATAGGACAGACACTCGTCACATGTGGGTTGCCAAAGAGAAGTAAGAAAGTCAGGCCTTTCTAGGTTTATGGCTTGCCTTGGAGAAGGAGTTCTAGTTTTTATGACCTGCTTTGGGGGAAAGAAATCCATCCATCCATCCATGCACCCATCCACCCACCCACCCACCCACCCACCCATCCATCCATCCATCCATTCATCCTTTACTCTTTCCTTCCTTCCCTCCCTTCCTCCCTTTTCCCCCTCCCCTCCCCTCCCCTCCTGTCCCTGTCCCTCTCCTTCCTTCCTTTCCTTCCCTTCCCTTAGTCTGCCTGTGTTATTTCAAAAGACCTATCTTCAAGTGCAGAAAATCTTACTTCTGTTGGTCTGGTACGCTACTGAAGATCTTGACTGTATTTCTATTTCACTCCCTGAATTGGTAATATCTATGACACCATTTTCTTGCTTTTTCTTGTTTGATGTGTCCCTCTGTTAATTTCTATGCATTTAGTGGAAGTGGCCTCTTCTAATTTATGGAGCAGGTTTTGCAGGGAAAGACATATTTGCAAGAATGGGCCTTGGGTGTCAGTTGAGTGGGATGTGGCCTTGTTCCCAGGCAGACACAGCAGCACAGTGTTCGGGTAATTTTTCAGCTGTGTCCCTCACTAGAATCTCCTGGTTGTGAGTTTCTCAGTGGCCTAGGGTGAGAGATTTTGTGGCAATGCTGGGGGTGGGTTTCCTGGCTGCTTCCCAAGTTGTAGGTGTGCGTATGCACACAGTAGGTTGGCCAGCTGGGGGTCTGGTTCACTGGAGTTGGGGTAGCGGATCAGCTACTCTGGTCAGCAATGTGATGTGTGCCCCCTCTCCTGGCTTGTGGGCACAGCTGCAAGGGGTGGCTCATGGGACCATTTGTCAGTAGGACACGCTGCACAGCTGCCTGACTGACCCAGGGACATGTTTGCAGGAGCAGCCCAGGGCCATTTGTTGAGTCTGTGACAAGGTACATGACTGCTCGACTGGCCTGTGGTGTGTCTGCTGGAGGGTACGTGCAGGGCATGTGGGCAGGCTGGGCTGTGGGTGTGTAGCAGGGGCACCACAGCTGTTCCTCAAGTCCTGGGCATGGCATGTAGCCACCTTGCAGGCCCAAAGGTGTGGCAGCTGCCCAGAGACTGGGGTGAGGCTTTCCTCCTCCAGGGAGAGCACAGTGGTTTGGGGCTCTTGGGTGTGCCAGCTGCCCACAGGCTGGGGTAGGGTGTTCCTCCTTGGGGGAGTGTGCACAGTGGTTTGGTCTCAGGCAACCTTTGCCCTTGGTGGCACTGGCAGACTGTTGCCCAGCTGGAAGTCAGCAGCAGGGCTGGTCTCCCTACTGTGCAGAGCCAGAGTCCCTGCTGGCCCTGGGCCTGCTCTCTGCAGCCAGGGCATGGAGTTCAGGTGCCCTGTGTGCTTGGGGCAGGAATGATGGAGCCCAGGGCTGAGCAGCGTGGTGGCTGCCAGCTCCCAGAGCAGGGCATAGTCCGGAGGCAGTTCAGGTCCCCTGATGGTGCCACACTGCAGGAGCTCAGCTCTCAGGAGTGGGAATACCCAGTTCATGCTCCAGAGTGATGCAGGTGAAACCCAGCAGCCCTCCACACCACACTCAGGGCTTTCCAGGGCTGTGGGGCTCTCCTGTGGCAGGTGTTTGCAGTGGCAGTGGGGGCTGAGGGGATCTCTGCCTGCTTTTCCCACAGTGAGAAGTACCTCCTGACACCAGGTACTCTGACTCGGGGGAGATGAGGCTGCAGAGGCCTCTGCACTGCCCTCCTGGACTGGCAGCCAATGCAGGTGGGTCTCTACCCCCTTCTGCATCAGTGCTCCCTGTGGCCACCTGGTCACAGCTTTGCTGTCTGCTCATCGCCTGGGGCCTTTCTGTGGAAGGGACAATGCCCGCATCTGTGCTCAGCCATCTTGCTACATCTCCCCAGGAGCTAGTGTTGAATTCTGGGGCAGCAGACGGGAAGACGAGAAGGTGAGGAAGACCCTGCTTCGGAGAACTTCCTGTCCCCTTCCTTTCGGAGTGCTTGGCACACCAGTGGGCCGTGCTGTGGGGTGGCTTGTTCTGAGTCCCAATACTACCTATTTCAATCGAAGAGCATGTTGTATCTCCTGAATTCCATTTGCTAGTCCAACAATACATCATGATTTTTAAAATGGTTCATGGTTAAATAAATTAGACTAATAGGGCTATACCACATCCTGCCAGCCTCAGAGGTTGACTGTCAAGCCTGTGTCCCTGTCCGAGGCTTCCAGATGACCTGTGTGTCCTGAGTGCTCATTTCCAAACCACTCTGTCCCCCTGCCCATCAGGCAGCCCCCCGATCTTTCAGACTGTCCAGCATGCCCCCCAGAACCCACGACGCATCCACTCAGGCTACCTTACATCTTTGAGTGTTCTTTTCACCCAGCTGCAGCTGAGATTGAGCAGAGATCCCGCTTACCCTGCTTGGTCCCTGTATACTCAATACCTCAGCATCTGAATTGGGGGGCGGTTTCCTCGGCAACTAATTTCTTACAAAGATCTTTTTTCTCACTCTCTGAAGTTCTCCCCCTCCTCCTATTCACACACCTGAAGTTGAACTCATCAAACGTCCCCAGATTACTGCCACCACCGACAGCATTCTCTCCACACCCTCCCATCTCGCCCCACACCATTACAATATAGATCTTTTATTTTTATTTATTTACATTTTTTGCAGTTTTGGCTGGGGCCGGGTTTGAACCCACCACCCTCAGCATACGGGACCGGTGCCCTACTCCCAGAGCCACAGGTGCTGCCCGATATGGGTCTTTTAAATCATGTCACTTTTCTTGCTTAAAATCCTTCAATAGCTCCCCTCAGCTGTCAAGGATAAGGCTCAGACTCATTCAGTGGAAGGTGTTTGTTGTATAAATAAATAAAAGAAAGGATAGTCAAAGCTGTTCTACTAATAGTTATGAATGGGGCATAATTTGGGTTTTTTTCTTTTTTGACCCCTTCAAGAATGGAGTTGGTTTATGTGGACTAGTTAATTTTCTCTCTGTTGCTTTGCATGTGTGTTGGTGGTGCTGGTGATGGGAAGCACCGTGCCTGTGTGTGCTGTGTGTGTTTGAGGACAGGATGCTGCAGGAACAGCTACTCCCTTAGGGATGAACCCCCAAAATCTGGCTCTCAAGAACTGGGGAGAGTAAATTCCCAGGACCAGCTGTTGGTACGTTCCTGCGCCTACTCGGCTTGGAATACCCTTCTGGGCGAGGGCTAAAGTACCCGGGGCTCCTGCCCACTGTCCCTGAGCACGTTCTCTTGGAAAGCCATCAAATTAACATGAGGTTCTTCTTAATGTCAAATTCTAATCAACCAAATTCACTGTTCACAGAAATAACCCTTAGAGATTTGACAGGAACTAGCCAGTTAATGAGGATAATGTGCTTTAAAATCAGACTGGCCGAAAAATTAGGCAGAGAGTGTCTTTCACGCCCCTTCTCCTCTCTCCTGGGACGTCCTCTCCATGCTTTTCTGCTTGGCAAACTCTGACTTGTTCTTCCAGCCTCTGGGGTGGCCAGACTGATGTCACCATCATCCCTGGGTTTCCTCAGTGCTGTGACACTGCGTGGTAACAACTGAACAGTGATCTGCCCCTCTAGACCAAACCGTCTGGAAGGACAGAGCTATTTTATATTTGTTATTTATTTTATACTAGTTCCTAGTATTGCGTCTAAAGTATAGTAGAAGCCAATTAATATTGCTTAAATTTCTGGCTCCCAGGATGTGTGGCTTATGTATGCAATAAGTATGACATATTTATATAAAAATAAATAAAAATAAATACTACTTACAGGGAATCTGGAATACATAGAAGCATACGCAAAAGAAAATTTAAATTCCCTGTACTCTTTACAGCTGTGCAAGGTGGATTACTATTAACAACTTGAATACTTTTCCTTTGTGTACACACAGAATTTGAGGGTCTAACTTAAGTATTTATGTCAAGTTTAAACATTTAGCTTAGCTTCATGTCAAATCAGAGTCATAAAATGAGAAGCATCCCTAAGGGATCAGATACTCTGTGAGGCAAAGCGGCTTCAAGGACAAGAGGGATGTGTGCGATTAAAAAAAGGACCTTCAATTTAGGGAGCCATTTAGCCTTGAAGGAGCTGTTCACCCTGTGTGAGTGAGCATTTTCTAAAACCAGATTTGTATAGTATTGGTCTTTTGACTTTTTTCTACTTTTTGAAAACTATTTTATAAACATTGAAGAGTCAGTTACTCTTATCCACAACAACTTATTTATCTAGCTTATTAGCCAGGAGGATGAAGAGAACAACGTTATTCTCCCATGGTTTTCTGGGTAAGCAGCCTTAAGCTTCCTGGAGCTCCGCTCTCCCCCCTGGGGGCTGCAGTGACAGGTGAAGGGTGACAGCCTGGTTGCCTCCTTCCCTCTACTCCTCACCACTTCTGTCCTGGCATTACAGTGGTTAGGTAAGAGGGACAGCCACTCCTCTTAAAGAAAATAAAGCCCTCACCTTCTAAGGTTGGCACCAGAGGGAAACCCTGCTCCTCTCAGAACTCTGGGTCATCCTTGCCCCTTTTTCTGTGCTGAGCTTATGGGTTTGTTTCCCTTTTAAAACTTCAAGTCCAAAATAGAACCTAGGACTTTCTGCTCAGTTTTCTAGAACATGGCTGAGATGATACTAAAAGTTTTTTTAAAAGGGCTTTGTAGTGGAGGGAAAAATGGCTTTCCTTCATCCTCTTGGGTTTTTTTGGCTGGGCTATAAATTAAATTAATGTCAGAGAGATGTTAACAGGAGAAAAAAAATGTTTCATTGCACACATATACACAGATGTCCCACAAAAGCATGAGACGTGAAGAAGGGACAGGTGACTGAAGCTTATATATCTTGAGCTGCATACGGAAAGGGACAGGAGGGATTAGTCACTTTGGGGCTTGGTGACAAGCTCTAGAGGAGGAGATAGATGGTGCAGAAGGAAGTTTCTGGGTGGTGAAAGGAGCACCTCTCTTCTCGTCCGGTATCTTTACTGAGGACAATTTCTTTCATACATACACCTGGATGTAAACTTACTTTACAAGACAGGCCTTTTCAGAGCTGATTCTGCATCTCTGGTCTCTCAAAACGACCAGGGTGAAACAGTATGCCAAGGACACATTTGGGAGTGGCGTTTCGGGAACCCCAACAGCTTCTAAGAGCCTGGGGGAAACACTTGAGGAATAAACACAGAAAGTACAATACAAATAGAAGCTCTAAGTAGCCTGACCGGGGAGAGGAGGCTCAGGCCACGCCCCAGCCCCAGCCAGCAGCTCCCGGCAGAGACCTCAGCTCTGAGCAGACCTTAGTGTTTCTCCTCTCCTGGAGGCAGGACCCAAAGTCTGACTTCCAGATTCTCACATTTCTGTTTGCAAGACCCTCTCATTTTTAACTGACAGCTGGAATATCTCTCACTGTCTTGGGGACCCCACCCTCTATTTCCACTGTGGCCTGAATTACATAAATGCAAAAACAAAAACAAAAAACCCCACAGTAGTTCTTGCAGCGGGACTGGCGGTGGGTGTAGCTGACACTCGCACACACAGAGTCTGCGCTGGGCGTTGCTCTGAACATCTGACAACTCTGGGAACCCTGTCAGTAGTGGGAACTATCCCACAATCAGGGATCGCTGTGTAATCCGGGTCCCAGCGCAAATGACAACGTGTAGCTCTTTGTTTGAGAGGGGACAGGGAAAGGGGCTCCGGGGGCTAAGTGGGGCCATCTGCTTGGAAACTATGGGGACACTGAGGTCAGCACATAGCACATCTTGCCAAAAAAGAGAAAAGAATGTGGGTGCGAGGTAACCCAGGTAACCAAAGGTCAATACAAAGGACAAAAATCAGGTCAAGGTGCCTGGAGGCGCCGGGGCCGTGAGAGCAGGTTCCGATGGAGATGCAGCGCGCGTCTGCGCCTCTGCCCGCGCGCGTCTGCGCCTCTGCCCGCATCTGCGCCTCTGCCCGCGTCGGCATCTCCGGGCCTCTCACGCCACTTCCCGCTCCATGAGCCCAGGGCCCTGACATCCTCTTGGCTCCTGAATAAACTCTCTCCCCGTTGTTCTGAAGCCGGGGGAGAAACTGCTGCCCTCTGTTGTGTGCTCCGCTCTCAGCTCCTCTCCAGACTCACTTTCACTTCCTACTCGTCGGCAACTCGGTTACTTCCTAGTTCTGCCGAGGAATTGAGCCGGGCCGACTGGGCTCAGGGATCCCGGCCCTCCCCCGCCCCCGACAATGTTCAAGAATGCGCAAGGGTTACACCAGGGCTGGGCCCCTCTGCGTGGATTCTCTGCAAATGCGCAGGTCCGCAACCCTGACCTTGACCCCGGCCACAACCCCAGCCATGACCCTGGCTGCTACCCTGGCCACCACCGTGGCCAAGACCCTAACCAATCCCTGGCCACCACCCTGGCCTCAACCCTAGCTACCACTCCAGCCACCACCCTGGCAGTGACCCCAGACAGTATAGGACACCCCCATTGTTGATAGAAAGATGAGGACACGTGGGGGGAGCAGAAAGCATCCAGCCTCTCTGAAGGTTCCCCGTAATGAACTGGCAGTCCCTTGACAGGGAAAAGCTTATCAACTTACTGATGCACATAAGCCTGGGAGTCAGACTAGGAGGCTCAAAGACAGACCAGTGGCTTGAGGCTTAAATACCTTCACCCGAGGTGAGAGCTGTGGGGAGCTGTGTGCAGGGTAGAAGGGTTGCCAGTGATTCTAGGGGAGTGAACATGCGGGAAGGCCACACGGAGGTCTGTGCTGGGATGGAAGGCCACCCAGAGGTCTGTACTGGGATGGAAGGCCACACGGAGGTCTGTACTGGGATGGAAGGCCACACGGTGATTTGCACTGGGATGGAAGGCCACATGATAGTTTGTGGACAAGTTATAAGAAGGTGAGGGAGGAAGTTCTCTGTGAACAAAGGATACTGTATTATGTGGACAGAACGTCTGCACGACACAGAGGTCACAGAAGTTATGTCCATACGCTGCCCCCAGCAGGACAGGCCGTGAGTCCACCTGTGTCTGGTGACGGCCTTTACTCTCTTTCCTTTTCTGGTGTGAATCTTCCTGAGATATTTAGAGCTCTTCCCAGGAAGCAGAGTCTTAACACAATTGCATTTTTCTTGGAAGAAGTTTTCCTCAGAGAAGGGAACTTTCAGAGAGGGAGCCCCTGTCTGTGTTGGCTGGGGGAGAAAGTCCTTGGTTCTGGGCTACGTCTGAGCCCTCCTAATCCCCATAGTGTGGGAATCATTTTCTGTGTCCCAACAAATTCCAAAGCTTAGTACCTTTCAAAACTTTGCAAACTCTGGGTCAACTGCTATGTTCTGGGAGCTGAGACAGGTTTCACCAGGGAGGGGGGGCTGCCCTGGCCTGACGTTTCAAAGGAGAAAGTGTTTTACCCTCCCGACTCCATAACCCTGTATGGATGAGCAGGCTGAGCCCAGCGTTGGGGTGACAGCTGGTCAGCAGAGAGTCAGGAAAGGTTGTCCTGCATGTGGGGGTCCAGGTGGGTCAGGCATACAGGCAAGAAGCAAACAGAGCAACAGAGAACAGGTCGCCCAGCACTGCTGGCCCTGAGTGGACAGAGCTGGCCTCTGGCTGCAGAGCACAGGTGGCCATGTGTTTGTTGGGTGACATTCCTAGGGACAGAAGAGCAGGGAAGACTGGAATTAGCAGAACGCACAGACCTGCTACACGCAAGAGAAAAGGCCGAGAACTCCACATGTTCTCCAGAAAGCAGCGCAGATGGCCCGGAGGCCTGTCCACAGAGCCAGGCCTGGACGGGGGTGTGACCACACGTGAGCAGCACACTGCCATGAGCTAAGGGCTTCAGGACAGCTGGGATGCTGCCATTACCATCCCTGCTTCTCAGAGGTTACCGTGTATTGTGCAGTCACCTCGCTGATTGTCACAAGGCAGACTCTGAGTCAGCAGATCTGGGCTGAGGCTGACGTTCTTCATTCTAACAAATGCTTAGGCTCTCACTGCAGCTGGTCCACCCACCACACTTTAGTAACCAGGGTTCGTATGTGGTAATATTAGAAATAACTGGGTATCACGGCAGGGGCCAGAAGCCAAGAGCCATGTGGGAAAGAGGAGAAAATGTTAGTTTGTGAAACAATCCAGGAAACTTCTCTCCCATTGAATCTCAGAGATTGACTAGGAAGAGGAAAGATTTGTCACATTTTTGAAAATAGGTCTGTGCTGTTAGTGGTCTGTGTGTGTGTGTGCGATTTGGCTGTAGCTACAGTATGGTTTCCCAGAGAGACATACCAGTAGGATAACTATATTCTCACTCTCTCTCATCTGAGAGAGGATTTATTAGGGTGATTGGCCCTCATGTTACAGAGACTGGAAAGTCTGTGACAGGCCATCTGTAAGATCGAGACACTGGCAGCCACCCACGTCAACAGCCTCAGGAGCCGAGAAGCCAACAGTGGGACCCTCAGCTCACGGCGGGGGCCTCAGGACCTGGGAGATGGCTGGTATAAATTCTAGAGTCCTCCACCTAGAAAGCCTGGACATCTGGTGTCCAAGCAGATGGACAAGAGCGTCCCAGCTCCCGGGTGCAGAGGAGAGAGAGAGAAGACACCCTTTTCTCTGCCTTCTGTTCTGGGCCCTTGCGGGTTGGGTAGTGTCTGCCCGTGAGGAGGGTGAATTCCCCCACTCAGTAGCTGACTCACACCCCAATCTCCTCTGGAAATGAGATCACAGACACACCTGGAAATGACACTTCTCTAAGTATTTCATCATCTAATCGAGTGGACACCTAAAATTAACCATGGCGGTAGTCAGTGTGGGAAGCCTAGGAAGCAGAAACCAACCGTGCTGCAGGGAACTGGAGCTGGAGAAAGCCTGCCGTTTCCAAGGACAAGTGAATTGCTCTTGTTAGGAAAAAATCAAGCACTAAGAAAAGAAAAAGGGACAAAGTGAGAAGGAGAAGAATATGCCTGCAGACAACTTTGGGGCAACGTAAATTCTGAAAGCTTCTTGCTTGATCATTCCTGACAGGAAACAGCCTGGCCGTCCACCTGCTGCCAGACCAGGCACATCCAGGAGACATGTTTGCACCACAGACCTACCAGGGAGGGGGACGTTCTGCACACGTTTTGGGGTCTGCTTGTATTTTCAGTACCCAACTTCCTGAAAGATCCAACAATTCAAGGTGCAGACAGAGGCGCTCTGAGTGACGCCTTTGCTCTGAACGGAGACACGACCATGAGACATTACCCACTACACAGACAATGCAAGAGGTGACTAGACTGTCACCTTAATGCATATAAACAATAATTAGCGCATATGTCTAAAGGTTAGATAACAGTTCTTTAGATGTTATATGCCATTTTACATTAACATATTAAAGAATATAAGTAAGAGCATTGATTTGAGGGCATCATCTTAGCAATAATTCATTTCTTATAATAAGGAAGCTGCTGAGAGTTTACTGTATTTCTAACACTTCATGACATTCCCTGTAGATTTTAACCCTTCATCCTATGAGGCAGGTGCCATGTAAACATTATTCTCCAAACAAGGAAAGCAAGGCTTTAAGGGCTATAAAACTTCTGTAAGTGGTCCACCCACCACACTTTGATTATCCAGGGTATGTATGTGGTAACATTAGAAGCAACTGGGGCGTCACTGCGGGGCGTCACTTGGCTTTAACTGAAGGAACTAGCAGTTAACTGTCACCAGCAAGACATCCTAGGAGCACTTTGGGGAGCCGGTGTCGGCGAGGGCCCCATGACTCTGCCTCCTGGGATGCACACTGCTGTGTGGTCCCCCCACTTTGTACCAGGGTTGGGCTGTGTGACCAGTAGAATACGACAGAAGTGATGGTCTGTCATTTCAGAGATTAGTCTATAAAAACACTGGGAGATCTGTCCTGGTTTCTTTTATCTTGGGTCATTCACTTGAGAGAGGCCAGGTGTGTATCCCGGGCAGCCCTGTGGGAGGCCCAGGTACTAAGAAGCTGAAACCTCCTGACAGGGGCCGTGGGAGCAGACCCTCCCGTCGGGGCTCCACGTGGCGCTGCCCCAGCTCACATCTTCACTGTGCCTTCCTGAGACGCCATGAGCCAGAGCGCCCAGCTGAGCTGCTGCCTCACACAGGTGGGATCTCAAATGGTGGTTATTTAAGTCGCTAAATTCTGGAGTAATTTGTTACAGAGAAGTGGATACTTAATGCACAATCCAGGTCTCCTTTGTCTCTCTCAAAATGCAAATGCCCTGGGGACTTTGAACAGGCATAGTGGACACATAATTTAACTAAGCCTCAAAGCATTATTTGAGGGAAAAATAATATGCAAATATCAAGAGTCAGGGCCTCGTAATCTGCGGTTAAGACCAGGACTAGTGGCACCTGGCTGGGAGATTTAAGGCGGCGCTAACTCCCTGTCAGGGTCACTCAGGTTCTCTACCCCCCTCTGTTTAAGATCAAGACACAATCATAAAATCCATAGGAGAGTGTATGTGCCAACTTTGAGAAAAATCTCAAATCTTAAAACTCTAAAAATTAAAAAAGAAGCTTACAATAGAAAGGAAACTAATGTTTAGTAAACATCTACTATATTCTGGATAATTTTATTCTATTAGCCGATTTAATCTTTATGAAAAGCTCGGGGGTAAGTTAGTATTAAGGTCATTTTGGAGATGAAAAAATAAAGGTTCAGAAATGCTAAACATCTTTTAACGTTCCTGCTGGGGTTAGAGCTGGAGTGTGTTCCAAGGCTGTGCCCTTTCACTCCACCACCATTCCTGACTATCTTGGGAGCATCAGGTCTTCTGCTTTGTGGAAACTGATTAAAGGCAACATCTTCTTACAGCAAATATTTAATAATCAGATCTATGGAAGAAAGAAATAGAATACCTAATTTTAAAAATTCACATTTTCTTTGAGCACAGGCCTTTTTTTTAGTAATCCTATTATCTTCCTAATTCTTTCTGATAATACTAGAATGTAGTATGTATTCTATTTACTAAGGGGCAGGAGTTGCTGATTTTAAACCGGGGTTGTTGCAAAGAGAGAGAAAAACATGACGTGGCAACAAATATTGTTTCAAATAAATTCTGGCATAAGCAAGCTCTCAGTGAGTAATTTGAAGCTACAGTATCTTCACAAATTCTTCTAAGAGTTCTAAGTTTGAAACAGTTTATTGGAAGCATAGGAAAAACCTAAAAGCACAGTGTTAATTGGGATTAAGTAAGTTTTGAGCCTTACAGCAAACAAAGTAGATGTTATTAACTAATGCAAATGTTCTACCACATATTAACAGTTTTTCATAAATAAGCAGCTGGATCAATAGTACTTATATCTATATATGCAAATTAAATTCAAAGACTAATTTGAGGGGAACCCAGTAGGACATGGAACTTGATCTCCAGCCACAAACACATGGGCCATTGAGTTACTAAATTTCACTTTTAACCAATACAAGAGGGACATTCAGTCTTAGCATTTTAAAACCACTTCACACATTGGTTGATTAATTGATAATGCATCCTGTTTGTCGTACAAAATGAATTTCCTCCTTTAAAAGACCAATTAAGGTGTATTTGATCCTTTGAGCTTAAATTGCTTTTCAATCTAGTTTATTCTAGATTTATCCTTTGAGGCTGAACTAAAGTTAAGAATGGGGATATTGGATTTTTAAGACACAGGCCAAAAAAAAAATTAGATTACCTATTAGGTTACCAGCAATGTTAGGTCTCTTGGTTAAAAAGGGGAATTTAACTATCAAAAAAATAGAAGAATATTGGAAAAAATGTTGGTGAAATGAGCACATCCAACAAACTTATTTGACACTCACCATGTATTATTTTCTGTCATTAGTTTCCCTGTTATATCAGATTGTAATCAACTAGCAAAAAGGGCTATATTCTTTGATTCACCACAGTTCCTGCATTTCAGATATGACACAGAGTAAACACCACCCACAGAAAAAGAAATTCACACAGCTGCAAACGGGTGCCCAGGACAGCCAGTGGCCTCATGATGGGATTCTGAGCTTTTCATCCTGAGAAGGAACATCAGAACCAGAAAACCCTATTACTGTTTGGTCATAAAATAATTCTGGGAATTTTCTAAGTGAATTACGCATATTTTTCTGCTTCTGGTTCTCGCTGATGTTTGAGGTGACCACATCCACAAGGGAGGGGAGACTTGATTCCAGCAGGGTCTCAGGGGAGGTAAAGCTCCCCCGTGAGACAGGAGTGAAAGCGGAGATAACCGAAGAGATTGTTTAAGCAGGAGGCAGCGTATTCTCTAATGCTCAGATTCCTTTCAAGGCCTTCTTTTGCTCAGAAAATGCAATATCCCTATGTCACAGTGAAGACAAAAAATCAATAGGGACCTCGCCACTGTTTATCACCTTGTGGGCTCAGTGTCCTTGAGCTCACCTAGAACCTTTGGCAGCCAGTTCTGGTGCCCGGAGTCATCCTAGGACAGGGAGGGACTCTGAGTTTGTAGGAAGAAGCAACACCGGGGTTAGCGCAGAGCAGCGCACCAGGAGCCAGATCGCTGTCTGGCATTCCTTCTACGAGAGCATCACTATTCTTTTCCAAAAAAAGAACAAAAACTAAATAATTTAGACTTTATCGTTGCTACTTTCATGCTTCTCCCTGCAGTCAGACTGACCATAGAGCTACACCTGGCTCCAAGTAGCCATTTCCCCTCCACAGGTACAGAGCCGGCTGTGCCAGCTGCACCCGGGAAGGACACACACCCAAGGTCTCCCGTCTCTGCACGGCTGTGGGACCAAGTTCTGCCCAGTGACACGTGAGCAGGTGACCTGTCTCCAGCAGGGGCCAGCTCTGCCCAGGACTGAGCGTCGGCCTCCTCCACCCGGTTCCTCTTTCCTGGCTGGGGAGTCCTGGCCTTGTGGGCGATGGCCCAGCGTCCTCTGGTGATGGCCTGAGTTTCCGAGGCAGCATGGCTGAGCAGAGCTGCCCCCTCTGCAGCACGTGGACATCTGCACACAAGAGCGGTCAGAGCTCCCTCGTGCAGGCCCGTGTCGTCTCGGGCTTGGGCTGAAGGAGCCAAGTCAATATCCGACCTAATGCAGAGGGCTTAGCTCCTAGGGCAGTTCCAACTTCAAAAGTAGTTGTCTGTTTTCCCCATAAACTTCTGTGTTCCAAAAATTTCCACAGGTCAATATTCGAGTTTCATCTCTCTAATGCCACTTTTGTCCTGAGTTGATTAAAAACCAAAAACAGGACATTTTATTAGATAACATTTTCTTAATATTTTGGAAAAAATTTGCTCTTCTCGTCATGAACTCATTGGGTCAGCCTTGGGAAAGGACCAACCAACCCAAAGAGCAGACAGTGAGCTGTTCACAGAGGTGGTCTTTGGAGGTCGGGTGTCGCTTCCTCCAGAAAAATCATGGCAAACCTGTGTCCTCTGATGACAGGAATATCCTGAGACGAAACTGATTGATTCTTATTACACATTTAGGTCCAGTTTCAGGGTGAAGGAAAAGGAAATCATTTTCTGGGAGAAGGCTGAGGGGTGGGGGAGAGATGGAGCCTGGGCAGAGGGCAGCGGAAGGGGGCAGAGCCCCACGGGGAGGGGCTGTGCCGCGTGGCCGACTTTGCCAGCCCTCTTGGAGCCTGGAATTCTCCTGTGGGCTTTCCTGCCTTCATTTAGCTTTGTCATATTTTTTGCACAATTCTCTACAGATCAGATTTGGCTCAAAAATAGTATTTAGAATGATTAAATATTTAAAATAATGCACAAGTGTGTTTATCTCCAGCTACCAAAAGAAAACTAGTTTTCATGGAGTTCCCAAACGCTTCAGCCTAGCGTAGTCGTGCTGACACCTTCTCGGGGAGCTGTGAAGTGTCGTAAGGACGGTGCACACACCCAAACTCGCAGCCAGAGGAAACGCAGCAGGCAGGTTCCAGGAAGGGAGTGCTGATTCCCGCCGGCTGGGCGGCCGGCCTGCTGTCAAAGCTCTGCGTGGAGGCCGGGAAGGAAGCAGGCACCCTTCCCAGGCCAGGCAGGGTTCTTGGGACTGGGCCCTTTATTTAACTTTTATAAACGTTTTCATTTGTCTAATAAGGAAGAGAGAGCCAAAGAGGGGATGAAATTTGACAACCAAGTCAGAGTGAGGACGTAGATGACATACTATAAAAAAATTCTTTTTTGGACTTACTGTGGGAAACTAGAAATAGTTTGTGGGGCTTGTGGTCAAACATAATTTCCTCAGAGATGCTTTAGATTAGAAGCAATGCCAGAATGAAAAGGGAGCCAGAATAAAAATGTTTAATAATTCTTCCTGTTATGAAAAGCCTTTTTTCATATGTGTCTTACCCAAGCTTAGGGAAGGTATCCTATTCACCTCAAAAATTCATTGTTTCAGGTGTTTCATCCTTGGAAGGGCTACAGTTCCCTTTTACTAGTCAGTCAAACAACGATTCATTCAAAAATATTTGAGTGCCTACTGTGTGCCAGGCATGATGCTAGTGCTGGAGAAACCAGGATGAACTAGAGACACTGTCCTTGTCTTCAAGCTGGACCCCATGGAAGAGCCCACAGTCTGTCCTGGGGAGGTAGAGATTGTCAACTGAATTATAGCAATATTGGATGAAAAGGGCTATCGTAGGTTGCTGTAGGCTTCAAAGAGGCAGAAAGGAGATCTTCGGGTGGAGCAAAAACATCTTTGTGGAGCAGGATCAAGGCGGGATCTTGGCTGAAAGGGAGTTTAGCTGGGGGACAGAGGAGGGCATTTTCGTCCAAAGCCATTGCAGAGTGGGGGTGCGGGGCTCAGATCACCCACAGCCTTCTGTGCTGTTCTGAGGAGTTTGGGTCTGTCTTATAAGGCCTGGGGACCATAAGAGATTTTTCAGTAGATGTAAGGTCACTGTGGTAACCTGCCAAGCAAGCAGGACCATGCGATGTTCTAGATAATTTAAGGGGGGTATTTGTTATCTAAATAATACTGAGTCTTCCAACCTACAAACACGGGGTGGGTCTACATTTCCTTCAGTCTTCTTTGATGTTTTCTTGTTTTCATTAAATAGTTCCTTGAGGAAAAAAAAAGTTCCTGCAGCATATATTTTATTAAATTTATTCCTTAATATTCCAGTTTTGGTATTGATTTAAAATTATGATTTCCAGTTGTTTGTTTCTAGTATGTAGAATTAAAATTGATTTTTGTGTATTAACTTTGTGCCCTTGACTTTCTGAGACTGGAATATTAGTTCTAAAAGTGTTTTTAAATTATTTTTGGGAGATTTCTAAGGAATCTACAAAATGGCCATTATTATGTTGCCTGCCAAGAGAGTTTTACTTTCTTTTCAAATTTGTATGATTTTTTTTCCTCCTTGCCTTTTTTTCTGGCTAAAACTTCAGTACAGTTTTGAGTAGAAGTCATATTGGACATGCTTATCTTACTCCTGATACTAGCGGCAAAGCGTTTTACTCTTAGGTCTAATTAAAGCGGTTGTGTTGCATTTCCGCAGATACCATTTTCACATTGGAAAAGGTTCCTTTCGATTCCTACTTTTCTGGAAGGGTGTATGGCAGACAACTTGAGGGTGGGACTCAACTCTAAGAGGGGTTTTACGCAAACCAGGTGACCTAATTCATTGTACCCTCAATTAGTCTGAAGCAATAAAAAAAAGAAAAAAAATGAAAAAGATTAAAATTAGTCAATGACTTCTCAACATCTATTTAAAATGTGTTTTTTTTTATTCTTGTAATATGAATTACATTCAATAATTTTTAATGTTAAACCAACCTTGCATTCTTGAATAAGCCCTTTGGGTCCTAATATCTTATTTTCATTTCATACTTTTAAATTTAATTTGTTAAAGATTTTTGCTTTTAATCTAAGGGATATTGACATATATTTTCCTTCATTTTCACAATTTCTTAGTCTGGTTTTGGTAGTGGAGTTATTATGTCCTATTAAGGTGATTTGAGATTTATTCCTTTATTTTCTGAAGTGGGAGAACGGTTGATATTATTTTTTCTCTAAGTATTCGAAGAATTTACTAGTGAATTACAACTGAGCTTGCAGTTTTATTCGTGGAAAGATTTTGAATGCTGCATTCAGTTTCTTGAATAGATTTTGGGCATCTACGTTTTTATTGCCTCTTTAGTCAGTTTTTGGTCATTTGTGTCGTAGCTCAGTGGGTAGGGCGCCGGCCACATGCACCTAGGCTGGCGGGTTCAAGCGCAGCCCGGGCCAGCTAAAATCAGCAACGACAGCTGCAACAACAACAAAAATAATAAATAAATAATTAAATAATTTTTTTTTAAAAGTTATTTTTTTAAATTTTCTATGTACATGTACATGTGTTTATTTGGTTTCCACTTTCTCCTTCACAAAATTAAAAAGGCTTAAAATTTAATAACGATAACAATGTTTAAGATAAGGACTAGAAATAAAACCCTCGCAAAGAGAGAATGAAGATAAACACATTCGGAAAAGAAATCAAATGATCGCTGCAACGAAATACCGAGCAAAAAAAAGGTAGCATTCACATTGTCAGATAAAAGTATGTGTATCATAGAATGCTTTGACTCTGAGGTTCAGTATGGAGTCATCAGTTAACTTTCTTTTTTCCCAAAGTCTCAAAAAATAGAGAATATTTATTTTTATAAATAAAAATAGAAGATAATTTAAAAAACAGATCATGCCAAATCTTATAGATAATAGAAAAAGAAGAAATACTTCAAAATCATTCTACTTCACCTGCATATACCTGATATTAAAATTGGAAAAATTTATTATTATAAAGGGAAATTACAAACATATTTCACTTATAAATGAGGATGCAATATCCTAAACAATATATTAGCAAGTTGAATGAAAAATTATTGTTCAAATAATGTACTTTGATCAAAATTAAAACCAATTTATGTGAAAATCAGTCACTATTTTCTTTTCTTTTTTTTCCTTTTCCCTCACCCCATCCCTCTTTCCTTCTCTCTTTGTCTGGTCTCCCCTTCCCCCACCCCCCACCAATTAACTGTCATTAATTGTCCTCATATCAAAGTTGAGTACATAGGATTCATGCTTCTCCATTCCTGTGATGCTTCACTAAGAATAATGTGTTCCACCTCCATCCAGGTTAGTACAAATGCTGCAAAATCTCCATTTTTTTAATGGCTGAATAATATTCCATGGTATACATGTACCACAGCTTACTAATCCATTCTTGGGTTGAGGGGCATTTGGGCTGTTTCCACATTTTAGTGATTGTAAACTGAGCTGCAATAGACAGTCTTATACAAATGTCTTTATAATAAAAGTTTTTTTTTCTTTTTCCTTCTGGATAGATGCCCAGTAATGGGATTACAGGATCAAATGGGAGGCCTAGCTTGAGTTCTTTGAGGTTTCCCCATACTTCCTTCCAAAAAGGTTGTATTAGTTTGCAGTCCCACTAGCAATGTAGAAGTGTTCCTTTCTCTCCACATCTGTGCCAGCATCTGCAGTTTTGAGATTTTGTGATATGGGCCATTCTTGCTGGGGTTAAATGATATCTCAGGGTGGTTTAAATGTGCATTTCTCTAATAATGAGGGCTGATGAGCATCTTCTCATATGCTTGCTAGCCATTGTCTGTCATCTTTAGAGAAAGTTCTGTTCATCTCTCTTCCCCATTGATGTATGGGATTGTTGGATTTTTTCATGTGGATTAATTTAAGTTCTCTATAGAACATAGTATGATCTATAGTTACGATCCTAATATTGATCTATAGATCCAAAAGATGTTCTTATTTTATCCAAGTTGTCTTTTTTTTGCCAAAATTTTGTTTTGACATATTCCCTTTTTATCCTTTTACTATCTGCAGGATTTATAGTAGTGTTTGCATCTTCATTACTCATATTGGTAATTTTTTTCTGGTTTTTACTTTGATCAGCCTAGCGGAAGTAAATCGATTTTTTTTTCTTGTTTATAAATAACTACTTTTGGATTTCTTTGATTTTTTTCCTATTGGTCTTTTACTATTCTATTTTTTTATTATTTATTATTTTCTTTATCTTTATTTCTTTATTTTCTTTATTATCTTCTTTATTATTTTCTTCTTTCGACTTACATTGAATTTAATTTGTTCTTATTTTTCAAGTTTCTTAAAGATGACATTTGTCAGTCATTGATTTGGGATTTTTTTCTAATACAATCAAAACTATAAATTCCTCTCTTGGCACAGATTTAGTTGTATCTGACAAGTTTCAATATGGTTTATTTTCATTTAGTTTAAAATAGTTTTTACTAATAGTTCTACTTTTTTGTGTTTTTTTTTTTTGTAATTTCTTCTTTGACCAAATTAAAAGCTTAGTTTCTAAATATTTGAGGAGGGTGTTCTAGATTTACCTTTGTTATGGATTCCTCATTTAATTTCAAGTAGTAAGGTAATGTGTGCAGTGTGACTTTGACCCATTAAATTTGTCGAAACTGTTTTTATGGCATGGCTTTTGGTCTATCTTGATGAACATTCCCAGTGTTCTAGAATGAAATGCAAATTCTGATGGTGCTGGGGCGTGTTTGTGAAGGTCAGCTCCTCCTGGTCGGTTGGTTGTGCTGTTCCAGTTTTCTGCGTCCTAGTTGAGCTTCTGTGTAGTTATTTGGATTGAAGGTAGTGGTGACCTCTCCAACCACAGTACTGTCTTTTCAGTTTGTAGAGTGTTGCTTTTTATATTTTGAGACTCTTTGGGATTGTTGTATATTTTTTGGTGAGTTAACCTCTTCATCATTATGAAATGTCTTGAACTTGATAACATCCCTTCTCATATGACATTAATAGCCATTCAGGTTTTTTATGATTGATGCTTTCATGATGAACCTTTCTTCTGTACTTCAAGTTTCAACTTAACTATGTCTTTATATTTAAAATAGGTTTCTTGTAAGCAGAATACAATTGGGTCTTATTATAATTCAGTCTGGCAATCTCTGTCGTTGAATTAAACTGTTTGGACAGTTTTACATGTGATGTAATTACAGATATGGTTGAGTTTAAATCTACCATTCTGCTGTTAGTTCTCTCTATTGGTTATTATTTTTCCTAATTTATTTAATATTTAATATTTTCATTCCATTAATGGCTTATTCACTGGATTCTCTCAGCTTTTGTTTGTCTGCTAAAATTTGTATTTTTCCCCAAATGTATTTTTATCAGATGAAGATTCTCTGTAGATAGTTTTCTTTTTCCCGTGCTGTCCTTTGGCTTACGGGGCCCTGACAGGATGTCTGTGGCATTCTTGTTTTTGTTCCTCCGTTTATGTGTGTCTTTTTCTCTGTGACTGCTTTAAAATATTTCTCTTTGATGCTTTTCAGCAATTCGATTACAGTATGCATTCTTGTAATTTTCTTTTTGTTTATCTTGCTTGGATGTCATGGAGCTCCTTGGATCTGTTTATTGAAAGGCCTCATCAAGTTTGGAGAGTAACTGACCACTTATTCTTTGAGACATTTTTCTGCCCACTCTTCAGCTTCCAGTCAAATCCATGTTACCCTACTAATGTTATTCTACAGATCATTGAGATCTTTGAGGTTCTATCAAGTTTCTAGTTTTTTTATATTTGTGTTTCATTTTGATGGGAATATTGCCATGGCCTCAGTTTCACTATTTTTTTTTCTTCTTCTTTTTTTTGTAGAGATGGAGCCTCACTTTATCACAATCAGTACAGTGCTGTAGTGTCACCCAGCTCATAGCAACCTCCAACTCCTGGGCTTAGGCAATTCTTTTGCCTCAGCCTCCCAAGTGGCTAGGACTACAGGTGCCTGCCACAGGTGCTGGCTATTTTGTTGTTGTTGTTGTTGTTACAGTTTGGCCAGGGCTGGGTTTGAACCCACCACCCAGAGTATACGGAGCCAGCGCCCTACCCACTGAGCCTCCACAATTTCACTAATTTTTCTGCAGAGTTTAAACTACAATTAATTGCTTCTGATTGATTATCATTATTTTCATTTCTAGATGTTTTGATTTTTTGTATGCCTTTTATTTTTTTCATCATTATGAAAACTTATTATTATTTTTATTTTTTTCATTTTCTCCCTTTGCATCCTGGAGTATGTGGAGCAAATGTATAAACATTTTGTACCTTTGTCTTCTAATTAATTATCTGCTATGTCTGGATATGTTTTTACTATGTTTTACTATTATCAGTCTTCTTCTGGTAATTTGTCATATTTTCTTCTCTGTATCTCTAATTTTTTTATGTATAAAAATGTTGCTGAGTGGTAGATGTTTCTGTGTCAATTTAGAGAGTGTTGAATTTGTCTGAAGGTAGCTACGTCACTCGTAGATGAGTTTGATTACCTTATGGCTTGTTTTTAAGCTCTTTTATCTTAAAGGGTACAGAGTGGTTTCAGTTCTAGAGCTGCTTTTATTTCCACTTGGCTGGAGGTTTTAGCTCCAGAAACACATCATCTTGCTGCTTTCTGGTAATTACTTTTTCCTCAGAAATTGTTCTTGTCTGTCCTCCAGGGATTTCACTCCATAAATAGGTAGATTTCTCCTTCCCTGGAGACTCAGACTCTCCAGGTTTGTGCAGCTCTGTCTCTGTGTGGGTGTGTGCTCTCAGGTGCGCTGCCCAGGACACCCTGGCTGTCCCCTGCCCAGGTCACCCAGTGTGTCTGTCCGTGCAGGGAGATTCATAGTCTCTCTGCCCTGGACACCCTGTCTGTCCCCTGCCCAGGTCACCCAGCATGTCTGTCTGTGCAAGGAGATTCATAGGCTCTCTGCCCTGGACACCCTGGCTGTCCCCTGCCCAGGTCACCCAGCATGTCTGTCTGTGCAGGGAGATTCATAGGCTCTCAGCCCAAGACACCCTGGCTGTCCCCTGCCCAGGTCACCCAGCATGTCCATCTGTGCAGGGAGATTCATAGGGTCTCTGCCCAGGATACCATGACTGTCCCCTACCCAGGTCACTCAGCATGTCCATCCATGCAGAGAGATTCATAGGCTCTTGGCCCAAGACACCCTAGCTGTCCCCTGCCCAGGTCACCTAGCATGTCCATCTGTGCAGGGAGATTCATAGGCTCTCTGCCTGGGACACTCTAGCTGTCCCCTGCCCAGGTCACCCAGCATGTCTGTCTGTGCAGGGAGATTCGTGGGCTCTCTGCCCGGGACACCCTGGTTGTCCCCTGCCCAGGTCACCCAGCATGTCCATCTGTGCAGGGAGATTCATAGGCTCTCTGCAGGTTCTTCCTGCCCATCCCTGGGCATTGGCAGGACTCAGCTACTTCCTCCAACTGCAGCATCCTCAGTCCTCAAGGATGGTGATGGCAATGCTGCCTGTTGCCCAATATCTGAAAGTAGTTGTTCTCGTATTTGGTTCCGTTTTCTGGTTTCCTAGATGGTGATCACAGGCTTGCCTTACTCTCTATGGGCAGAAGCAAATGTCTCTTTTTCTTCCTAACTTTCAGTTTGCCCCAGGGTCCTGCTTCTTTTCCTTGGTACTTAGGCCTCCTAAACATCTGTTTTATTCTTATTTTGGGGTGGTGGGGTGGAAGAGGCTGAGGCCTGTGGACAGGTGAAGGGGGACGGCAGAAAGCAGAGGAGGGTGAGCGAATCTTTCTCCTCCTAGCACCTGCTCTTCGTTAACGAGATCAGTGGCATGAACATCACTGCTGCGCCCAAAGCGTCTTTGTCCTCTTTTTCAACTTTATCTAATATGCTAAGATCGTCCTCGTCTCACAAGACTGATGTGCTATTAGCTGAAAATAAAAACTCTAGTTTTCCCTCTGTTTTAACAAAACCCTTTTGCTGTTTCGTAAGTTTTTTATGGCTCAGTGTCCCCAAAGGTAATGAAGAATGGAGAAAGCGGTGAGATGTTAGACAGTGGGGGAAAAACAGGGTTTCAGGCACTATGGTTATGAGAACCTTCTCTTTGAAGTTAATGTTTGCTTCTCATGGAAACATAGTTTAAATGTCTGCCCACAACCCTTTATCACTCATATTTCTACCTGGGAGAGTATTTATTTAAGAGCCAGGGAAGCCAGCAGAAATACCACAGGGAACAGACCCAGAAGATAAAGTAGATTTTTCCCATATGACCTGCTTTTTGTTATTTTTTTTATTTTATAATTTTGACATACTGGTTCTTCTTTTATTTATCTCAAAAGATTCTAAGGGTTTTTTCTCATAGGCACTATTTTCTTTAAGTGAGGTAAAGCCACCTTAGGAAATTAGTGAAACACCATATTTACAGAGCCTTCCTTGCCCCTGAATTTCGAGGGAATGGACGTTAGCATGGCTTCCTCCCGCGACGCCGCGGTTTCTCCATCGGGCTCCTTCTCAGGCCCTGTCCGCGGTGTCTGCACACAGATTCGCTCCTGCTCCGATATACTCCCCGCCACCCTCTGTCTCTCTCTCTACCCCCTTCCTGCCCTGTGCTGACCCCGGGTAGCCGACCTTTGTAGAATGGAAGGTCTGGCTCTCTCCTTGGTGGTTGGGAGGCTGCAGCAGATCCGAGAGGGAGGGTTGGTTTCGGCCCCTCCCTCCCTGTCTGGCCCTGGCCGCGTGTCCCTGGGAACAGTTCTTGTTTTAGGGCATCCCTAAAACTATTTCCAGAACTCTGAGTTCAACTAATAGTTACACGTGCAAACTATCTTCTCTTTGGATTGCTGGAAAGTGTGTTTCTGTCCAGTTTTGGTTCAAAATGTTGGGTCAAAATCCTTCTAGAGAAGCTCCTGAAAGCTTTGGATTCTCATTTACTAAAAATGTATTCAAATTCCATTTTAGCTTTAGTGACCAAAAACCATAATGAATTTCTTTACTGAAAACTCCAGGTCTGTTTTTTATGTTATTTCATGATGGTATAAATGACATACACACATAAACACACAGACACACACAGGGTCACAGACAGACACAGAGACAGACAGAGACACATACACACAGACACAGACACAGAGACACACACAGACACAGACACAGACACACACACAGACACACACACAGACACACAGACACAGAGACACAGACACACAGACACACACACAGACACAGACACACACAGGGTCACAGAGACAGACACAGAGACAGACACACAGACACAGAGACAGACAGAGACACATACACACAGACACAGAGACACACACAGACACAGACACACATACACACAGACACAGAGACACACACAGACACAGACACACACACAGACACACATACAGATACACAGACACACAGATACACATACACACAGACACAGACACACACAGACACACAGACACAGACACAGATACACAGACACACAGACACACACAGACACACACACAGACACACAGACACAGAGACACACAGACACACACACAGACACACAGACACACAGACACAGACACACACACAGACACACAGACACAGACACAGATACACAGACACACAGACACACACACAGACACACAGACACAGACACACACAGACACACAGACACACAGACACAGAGACACACATAGACACATACACACACAGACACACATACAGATACACAGACACACAGACACAGAGACACACATAGACACACACACAGACACACAGACACACATACACACAGACACAGAGACACAGACACACACAGACACACACACACACTCCATTGGACTTGAGGCTCTGAGGGCCTTTCTTTCATTCTGTTTTTATTTAGCTCATTTGAGTCAGGCCAAAGTCACTATAATCCTGACATTTTTGAACTTGGGAGCTTATGTGAAACAGTCCACAAACTCATTCTAAGAAAAGGTTACTAATGCCATTTTGGTATGACTGTGGAATTAAACTTCCTTTCTTAAACCCAAATTCACCTTATTTTTCTCAGCTGAAAACCTCAACTTGAGTTTTATGGGTTGGGGAAGCCTTTAAGCCTTAGAGCTGCGCTGCACTGTGAGGACGCAGGACACCGTCGGGGAGAACCGGGGCTTTGGGGTCAGACAGAACCGAGTTAGATCCCATTTCTCTGACTCGGCACATGCACTGCGGGAACCCTTTGAGGTTTCGTTTCTCAGAAGATGAGGTTGATGTTAGTGCCACAGAGCTACAGCCCAACAGCAGTAAAATGCGGCTGTTCTTTGTTACTGTTACTCATGCTGAATAACAACATCGGAAAAATTGTCTCAAAGTTGACACCAAGAAAGTGCTCAGGAAATACAGCAGAATCTCTGAGCATGACCACTCGGGGGCTGTCACACATTGGTCAACCCCTGGAGGTGGGCAGCATGAGGAACTGGGCCTGCTGTGCTGATACGTACATGGGGTGCCTGTCTGGTCCATGAAATTAGGTCAGCTTAGGAGGTGGTCAGTGTGGGGAGGTGGTCAGCTACTGTATTTCCTAAATGGAGACAAGTTCAGTCCTGGGCCCCCAGTGCCCAGGAGTGGGAGGCTGTAGTGCAGTGCCTGCCATTACATGCTGGAGTTCACCCCATGATGGTGACCCACAGCCGAGTTCTCCTGTGACCAGCAGAGTCTGTCTGAAGTCGTGACACCACATACCATGGTGTGTCCAGCTGCTCACCTTTACGGTGCATTTGTCAAACTCACATTTGTTTAGAGATTTCTCTCTGGAATAAATCAAAATGCTTCTGCTCAGTGAACACATTCCCGGGAGCGTCATTACACAGAGGCTTCTGAATCTATCTGCTCAAAGGGAATCTTTGAAGGATCAGTGATTTTGACCTTTGGGGACGTCTTAGTTTGATCCCTTGATTCTCTGGGAATCAAAAATAAGACTAAATTAGAATTGAGTAGGTAGGAAAAACCTACTTAGAACCATTTAAAAATAATAATTATAGCTAGCTAGATGGAGACATAGATGTTAGAGATTAACGTTCTCTCTTCCTTAGATTCTAGAGAATTCTCACTAAACCCCCCACTGCAGCAACTCTCCAGAGTTTCCATATCAGGAAATACGGGTTAAACAAGTGTTTGTTTTTTTAAAGAGTGCTTCATTTTCTCAGTGTTCTCTTTCACATGATTTTTCTCATCTGCCTTGTTGAATAGATAGAATCTTATGAGGATGTCAGCTTGCCAAATAATTAAGATTCTTTTCAGTAATATAGGACTCAAATCAAAAACATTCCTGGAGATGAGGACATGTACAAATGTTATTGCTTATACAGATGCGGGGTGGAATGAAATAAAATGTTAGGTATGACAATAATGAATTATAGAAATATGAGGCCGCCTTCAGGCACATGAATATATACATGAGGGTGGAAATTGGGGGTGGGAATTATTACTAGGGATGTGGGATCTTTGAAATAATATTTGGTAACACAGGAGTCCAAGTCCAAATCAAGGGAGCCAGCCAATCAGTGTTTCCTGAGCCCAGATTATGCACCACCATTGGTGTAGGCACAAAAAAGGGGGCTGAGAATGAGGCAGGGTTTAGAGCCCAATAGGGAAGATGGACAGTAAGGAATTAAACAACGAAATAGTTTAGGAGTGCACAGACTTGAACCTTTAACCTCCCAGCCTAGGCAGGGTCTTGGGGAATAAATACAGGGGAAGTGTGGGTTGGGGGGGAAGACGAATCTTACCTAGTCTGGGAGGTTAAAGGTCACTCAAGGAAATGTTTAAAATAAGAGGTAAGGATAGCTTGGCTGGGGAGGGAGGTGGGAAGTTGCATTGTTACATGAAGCCATCGCCACGTGCCAAGTTCCAGGCAGAGTAGAGAGAAGCCCTGTGTAGCAGTTTGCTGGGGATGCTCTTAACTAATGACATCTGCAATAACACTGTTTCAAATGAGGTTACATTCTGAGGTGTTAGGACTTCTAGTACCACATCTTGGGGGAACATTCAACTCCTGATACCCACCCGGTGTGCCTGGTCTGGAGAGAAGGGTTCGAAGTGAAACCAGAAAGGTAATCAGGGTCTAGGCACACAGCACACTTGCAGGTCAATTTAGTATTTTGCTTATTTTTCTAAGGGCCACGGTAAACCATTTATGAATTTTAAGCAGGGAAATGGAAATGATTAGATCTGTGCTCTTAACCCATCTCTGTCTTCAGTGAGGAGATGGGTCCGTAGACGGCTAAGACATCACATTTCCTGTCTCCACTTCTCCCTTTCAGCCCTGCCCTGAGTCCATGGAGGCCATTCAGCTAGCTTTTGGGGTGTTCAGGTCTCTTTCTTGTACTAAATCCTGTCTTGTGAAACTTTTTTTTTTTTTTATGGTGACTGTGAAACTTTCTATGCTTCTAAATTCATCTGTCATCCATAGTGTATTTTAGATATCAGCAGATAACAAACCTTTAATTTGCACAGAGAATTCATTTCTCGATCTTATGAGATCATCGAGACTCCCTCCACATTAAGATTCAATCGAAAATATTGCTATTAATATGTCTAACAATTAGTAAAAAAACAACTCATGTAACTATAAAATTCATGTAGAAATAAAGCAGCTAAGACTGGGCTTTGATGAAATGATGAGAACTTTTCTTTTGCATTAATTTTGGGGACTAACTTACATGAACAGGAGCAAGATGCAGGCACCTAAGCTGTCTGTCCAGAGCTCCCCTGCCCCCCACGGGAGCTGCAGGATTTTAGGTTCCAACCTCACGTCAGCTGCAGGCCCCCCTTCGTGCTGATTGGCATAAAGTGATCTAATCTTCTCATAGGATTATGAGAATAATGAGGGTAATGAAACTTTTCTAAATGCCTGTGGGAATGTGAAGTAGCCTTTGTAATGAAGGTAATCTAGTGTCATACCACGGGAGTGAATGGAAGGACACTGGAAGTGACCAACAGGGCAATTTTAAGCTTTAAGGAAAGAGCCTCCGTGTCTGATAACTCTGAGAGGGAGAATAGGCTATCATTGAAAAATCCGCCTTAACCGTAACATGCTTCTGGAATTGTCGTTGGCAGGATAACAAGGTTTATTGTCCTTGTCTGTTTAGTCCTAAAGCAAGACTTCTGTTTCTTTCACAGTGTTTATTAACATTCGGGACCTTCTGGTGAGGGACTAAGCTGATGTGAGAAGCTGAAGGAGGTTAAATAAGACGGAAGTGTCTCCCCTCCGTCTCCTGTCAGGGTCCAGAGGCAGGAGGCACAGGGCTGGTGGGGCTCCTCTGTCCAGTGCCCTCTCTGAGGCTGCCGTGCGGGTGGGGAGCTCTGTCACCTCAGCCTGCAGGGCCCGTTGCTGCTGGGGCAAAGGTGGTGGCTCCTGATTGCTGTTTCCCCACTGGTGGGAAGCGGCAGGGTCCAGGCCACGGCTTTCTCTTTAAGGAAACAACATAACAATTGCAAAATCATCCTTGCTCTTCCATTGCCACGGGTCACTGCAAGGCTGGAAATGCTGCCCTACCTGGCTGAGAGTTGGGGGGTTTATTACTGAAGAGGGTACTGGGGCAACTAAGGGTCTGTATCACATTCTCACTTCCCGAGGAAGGAGTTAAGACCCAGGGAGGGTAGATGTGCGGACACAAGTCCCACGGCTGTCTCAGCGCCGGCCTCCAGACTCCCAGGAGACGGACCTCACTGAAGGTCCGTGGGAATCGCTCCTTCTCCTGTTCCTTCCAGGCTGCTGCTGAGGTTGAAAAGAATTGTGGCAAAGGTCAAGAGTTCGTCTTTGAAATGGGAAGAGTTTGTTACTTGGTTTTCAGGGATTTCCTGGAATTAATTAATTTTAAGTGTTCATTAAAAAAAAAAACAAATTTAAGTTGCTTGTCAGATTAGAAAGATAATGGCACACTTCCCATTACTGGTTCTAGAATAGTTTTTTCCCTACTAAGGTGAGGTGCTGCTCTCAATCCTACATTTGCATAAATTCCTCTTGGCTGCTTTTGTGAATTTTCAAATTAAAAATTGTGCTGTCCAAGGAAGCCTGTCACTGTTCACCCTAGTTAGCTGTTTCACATACTGGGTGGCCAAAAAATGTATACCCATTTTAAGTGATGTTATCTGTGTGTTGCTCTGCAAAGTTGATTAATTGTGGTAGCAGTGTGTACAATCACATTCACGCAAAGGACCATGTTAATCAAATGATTGCCAGTGTCACTGCGTGACCAGCAGGAACAGGACAGCTTTTTCTCCTAAAATATGCAGACATATTTTGGCACCCTGGCACTGCCCTCCATTCTGAGCTTGTCACACTGCTGGCCCAGTTGTGCAAAGTGGCTCAGCAGGTGACATGCGACATGGCCATTCTGTTCTGTTCAGGGACACTCTTAGTGTGTGTTATCATTGGTGTCCACTCACCATTTTGTTGAGAGAAAAATGCATCTAGCAAACTGAACAGGCAGCTGTTACGGATGAGACTCTCACTTTTAACATGACTATTAAAAGTAGTACTTTTCAGGATGGCCGACGTGGTCCCTGTTTTATTTTTAGAATCATATCACCTTTGAGGGAGTTCTGAAGACACCGATGAGTGGTGGTGCTTCAGGCTTCCTGGGGCTTTTTCAGGCAATAAGATACCAATATCTGTTCCCTTTGGAGAGATTTTTTCCTCTTTTTGCAGAGTGACATTTGAGCTCCTACAGGTCTGTCTTATCTGACTCATGTATTAGCGAAACTCTGGGGTTGTATTTTTCTGAGATGAAGATGGTTTAGTACAACAATCCCTTTATGTGCTATTCAAGGTTTGTTTGAGACTAAACATTACGTTTTTAAAGGCTTTTAGGCAAGCATGTGTGTTCCTACGACACTTGTTTTCTTTCAATGTAGGGAAGGTGGCTTTCCTTGCCCTTCTCAGAGGGGGTGGTGCTCGACACAGGGCTCAGATTATCCCATCCCCGAATTCAAACATTGGAAGTTTTATTTTCCTTATCTTGGACTTATCCTGCTGGTTGGCCTTTATTTCAACAGGAATCACATAAGAACCCAGAGGATGAGTTGGGACACTGGTAAGATGTTACTCAGGACCTGTACCCCGACTCCGCCCATTTTTAACCTCTGACCCATAGACGCTCCTGTTTCCTGTCAGACGCTCTGAACTGAGCTTTGGCCCCTGTGAGTCACTGGCTATAGAATCATTGCACATGTCCACTGCCAGTGGGCACGGGGTCTGCGGTCACTCCCCAGACTGTGTCTGCAGCCTCATCTCAGTTACTCTAGTGAGCTTATGTCCGTGACCAATATTTCTTCTCTTAAAGGTTATGACCAAGCAGCTATGCTGTATCAGAAGTTTCACAAGTTTTGAGAATTTATAATAATATTGTTTGCTTCCATCAGAACTTGACAATAAAATTAAGGCAATATACTTACTTATATGCAGAATATTTACTGTGCTGCAGAGTACATTTTAATAGTAAGCTATTCATTTAAGTGAAAAGCATGGGGTTTCTATATAGTTTAAGTAGCGTAATCCAGAAAACAGTGCAGAGAGGGCAGGACCAGTCTGCTCCTGCAGGCTCCATGTCCCTGGATCACTTTCTCCTTGCTCAGACCTCAAGGTATCAGTTAGGGACAGTTTTTCCCAAACTCAGGTATTTACTTTGGAAACTCCTCAAGCCAAGATAAGAACTGGGTACTTACCTGTTAGACATTTCTAAAAGCTGAGGTGAGTAAACAAGTTAGCCAAGGAGTAGAGTGTCCATATTTCAACTGAGCTTAGTTTAGTTTCCAAGAAAAAGGCGTACAGTGTTGTGAGGAAACTCACTCAGTGCACTGGAGAGGTCAGGGCGTGGACAGCAAAGAGGATAAGAAAGGTACTCCTGCCTGTCGGGTGGCTGAAAACATCTAATTTTAAAAGTAGAGTTTCCGTTTTTATTGTACTCCAATTTACTATAGAAAAAATAGAAAATTCCAGAACAAAAGAGAAGAATGTAAGCCAGAGAGCGCTGCTGTTGTGGGGGGGATTTAACCCTCAGGTCAGGAGCAACTGAAGAGGAAAGTCCACAGCCACAGAGGAAGAGACGCAGGTGGCCGCGTGTCCATGGCAGGGGGAGGTGCCGCTCCAGGTGGCACCGTGTCCCCGGCAGCGGGACGTGCTGCTCCAGATGACGGTGTGTCCACGGCAGCGGGAGGCACCACTCCACATGGCACCTTGTCCACAGCAGCAGGAGGTGCTGCTCCAGGTGGCGGCGTGTCCACGGCAGCAGGAGGTACAGTGCTAGATGATGGTGTGTCCATGGCAGGGGGAGGTGCAGCTCCAGCAGGATACTTTCCTAAAACCCGTGGTTAGCCACGAGGGTGGAGCTGAACCAAGACGTGACTTTGGTTTCTGAACAGAGTGTAGGACCAGGGAGCCGAGTGGGGCACCAAAAGCAGATTCCCCTGCTGGGGAGTTGCAGGTGGCCTGGCCGTCTCCCCAACTCTCTGCGAGTCTCTCCTCCTGCCTTCGCTTTCCAGAGCCGTCTTCTGCTCCACTGTCCAACAAGCTCAGAAGAATCAGGATGAGACCCAAGCAGAGAGCTGACATTAGTTTTAGTATTTATATTAGCATTCACTCATTCTACTTATATTTAATGATCACTGGCTGACCTTCTAAGGGACCAGAACAAGCCTGGTGAATGCGGAGTTAGGATCTTTCTTCTACAAATGAGGAAATAGTGCTTAGGAAGTTTAGGAAACTTTCCCAAGAGGATGTAGCTTTTTTTTAAAATCCAGGATTCAATTCCAAGACCGCTTATTCTAAGTATTATTTTTCTTATGGGTCCTTGAATATTGAGCTAAAGGGTCAGTGAAACTGAGTGAGTTACTGTGACCTGAATCCTTTGTATTCTATGAAAATAATTTGCTTCTGGTGGAATTTTAAGCCCTGGAGTTGGTTTGGAAGTAATTCTTGGTGGATATCATGTCCTCTTTCTTCATATGACTATCTTATGCTGATGGAAAAACACTGAAGGGTTTCTTTGATTTAGAATAACATCTTGCTGCATAAAATCCAAGGGTTTTTTCTAAAATGCATGAAAAAAATTAGTATCCTGCACTAGCCAACACCCCTTAATTCTTTGTTTTATTTTTTGATATGCCAAATCTAAATTCCGTTAGACTAAGGCTTTTGCATGTTCTGTTAAGAAAAAGCATCTAGAATATTTCCTGATAGTACGTGCCCAATAAATACTTGCTGACTGAGGGTGAGCACGCTGCCCTGTGTTGGTGTGGAAGCGTTTATGAACATCTTTCATCCAACAGATTAAGTGCCTGGCCAGGTGCTCTGCACTGGGAATGAGGATAAATGACATTGATGTCCAGGTCAAACAAAGGATTTCATAAATCAGGATGTTTACATCACAAATTATGAAAATCCAGTAAGCTTGTTTAATCAAAGAGAAAAATGGAAGGTAGTGGCTCCAGTAACTGGAAAGTCGGAGGCAGAAATGGGACTAAGGCGCGGCTCACCGGGCTCCCGGCCTGCGGGGGCAGGTGCTCCCTGGGCACCTCTGCTGGGCCTTCCTCTGTGTCCCACGACTGTGAGGCCGGGAGCCCGCAGAGGGCAGTGAGGAAGAGCGGCCACCCTTGATGTCCAGCCATCCGGCACATTTCAGCTTAGTTCACAGCTTCTTTCTAGTGAGCTGTGTAATGTAGGTGAGCGACAATGATGATTTGATTCAGGGAATATTAATCAAAGTGGTAAGAACTGAGCTAATCTGAGCGATATTTACAAAGTAGAACTGATTTAATGTAGAGGAAGGCAGAGAATAGTTAAGGATGACCCCCAACTCCTGGACCAGGGAACCTGGGGATATTTGCATCATTTACTGAGACTAAGAACACTGACCACAAATACTTTGAGGAAAGTAAGTTTAGTTTTGGATATGCTGAGTTTGAGATTTCAACAATCTTGAAAAAGGGTGGGCATTCTGATCTAAAAACTGGAAATAAATCTAGCTGGGGACATACAGTTGGAGGCCAGTAATGTGGAGATGGCTGTGGGTTCCATGGGAGCAGCTAAGATTAGGTAGGAAAGGTTCAGAGGGTGTGGACATAACAGTCTTAACAGAGAACCTGGAGGGCCACTTACAATGAGGGATGGGCAGAAGAGGACTCCACAAAGGAGCAGTAACCAGGCTCTTAGAGGGACAAAGGAGTCGGGGAGAAAGTGCTGAGGAAGGCAGCATTACCAGTATTACCAGATGGAAAATTAAAGAAAGATAAGGTCTAAAGCGTATTGGAAATAGAAGTGGAGGCCACGTGGGGTCTTCTCAGGACCATGTTGGTTGAATGGAAACCAGACTGCAGTGGGCAGAGGTGAATCAGCCCTGAGAAAGGAAGCCGAAAACTCCTGACATAGTTTTCTATGAAAGGGGCCCAAATAGGGTAATAGCTGGTACGGCAGATGAGGCTGAGGGGGGAACTTTTATTTTTAATTGGGAAAGATTGAAGAATATTTGAATATAGATGGACAGAAGCCAGGGGATGGGGGAAGAGAGAGAGAGAGAAAGAAAGGGAGAGAGACAGAGACAGAGAGAGGCTGGGTGACGGGAGAGAGAATACTATGGCGCAGCTGAAAAGTTGAGAAGGGGTGAGGAGGTGGGTCCTCCCATCTTTCCAGCTTGGATTTTCCATTCACAGCAGAGAAATCTTGTTTACTGTAATAGGAAAGGATGACTGCCGATATAGGTGGACTTATTTCACTAGGTGATTGGAAATGGAGAATATTTCTTTAAGACTAAAGTAACCTCATGTCCTGGGTAGCTGGGATCTTGGTTGATACACATTTTCCTGACATCATTATAAAAGCATCTTCTTTGACTTTCAAAATTGTCTTCATCTGCATGACAATTTACACGGTCACCCTACTTAGAGTGGCTTCTTTCTTTCTTAGCAGCATTGGAGGTGAGATGTGGGCGCAGGTGAGAGGGGCATGGACGGTGTGAACAGTGGAGAACAGGAGACAAACTGACCAGGCGGAGGAGGCTGTGCGGTGGCTCTGCGGGGTGGCACGTGGGTCTGAGGGACAGCTCTGTGACTCTACCCGAGCTTCACTGTGGATGAACGCCTGAGAATCACTGGTGTCCCCACTCACCAAAATTCCACAAATACTAGCATGAGGCCAGAGTGGCTTGCCAGTGTAGTTTATGGAAAGGGCATCGACATCCTCTATCTAAGGGAATCCTAGGCTATTTCTCATTAGTTATAGGCAGATGAAGATGTTTATATTTTCAACCCAAGGGTACCGCTTGTAACTATTTCTTTATCTACACTAGTTATGTGATTAGTCAAATGATTGTTCTTGGAAAACTAAAATCGTGTGAAAATAATTTTGTTTCTCAGGGAATTTTCCATTCATTATTCTGCTTTCTTTCTACATTTTCCCCACTAATGAAGTCTTATCTATGTTATTCTAGATAAACCAGTGGATGCTGCCTTCAGTGTCCCCTGCTGCATGCAGCACGTCCAGACTCGGGCCGGGCAGGTGTCCCCACTGCGTGCGACACGTCCAGACTCGGGCCGGGCAGGTGTCCCCGCTGCGTGCGACACGTCCAGACTCGGGCTGGGCAGGTGTCCCGAGTATGGGCTGCTCTCATTGGCTTTCTGGCCACTGGACTATTAAATAGGCTTTTAATCAAACCTCACATTTGTTGAGTTATGGATCTTAAATGTAAGAGTATAGTCTTCTGGGCAATATTAATAAGATTGGAGAACTTAAAAGAACTAAATAAAAACATTTCAGCTTCCCGTCACTTACAGATAAGCTTTCTTGGGCTGCTCCACACGTAAAACTCCTCCGTGGCGTCGGCTGTGCCCTGAACATCTCAATTCCCATTCCTATTCCACGTCAGATTCCTAAATTCATGGGCTATGGTGGGCGCAGTAATGGTCCCCAAAGATGTCTACATTCTAATCACGGAAACTTGTAAATAGGTGAGGTTACGTGGTAAAGGGGACTTTGAATCAGGGCGATTGCTCTAGACTATCTGGGTGGGCCCAGTGTGGTCATGAGGGGCGCTGATGTGGGGAAGGAAGCAGAGGAGGGTGTCAGAGAGCCCCCCCAGAATGAAAGGCAGAGGGAGGGCCAGGCAGCACCGCTGGCTCTGAGACAAAGGGAGGGACAGGAGCCTAGGGACCCAGGGACGTAGGTGGCGTCTGAAAGCTGGGACCGACGAGCAGACGGGCTCTTCGAGTCTCCAGTCCTGCTGGTGCCATGATTTCAGCCAGTGAGACTGCATTAACCTTCTGACCTATGTAATGACAATATAATACATTGTGTCTTTGTTAAGTTTGTGATGATTTGTTAAAACAGCCATGGAAACCCATATACCTGCCATTGGCAAGGTGGCGACACGCGTTTGTTTTTGATACCTCATCTTTCTTTCTGCACCGTCTCTAGTGCCATCCCCACAGGAGACGGAGGTCAGTGGGCTACAGATGAGGCCATGGTGGCCCAGGACGTGCAGCGTGTTGAGGATGAGGCAGGACACCCTCCGTGCTGACCTCCTTCCTCCCAGTAAACACCCTGGGCAGGACCACATCATTTGTGAGCATAGTGCAGGGGTGGGGACAAGGGAGACTTAACAACAGGGCTGCAGCAAATGTTAGCATTTCTATTCCTTGGGGAATTTTTTCAGGAGCCAAAGATTCAAACCGAGTAAAAGTTTTACCATTTCATTGCAATCCCTTTGAAGGGCTACACGTAATCATTTGCTCACTAGTGTCTAATAGTGATGGATGTGGGTGCAAGGGTGAGTTGGGGTTTTTACTTTTAGTTTTTAAATTGGCTTGCAGTAAACTAAATGTTTTTAGTGGATCTGTGAATTTTAACACACACGAATATGTTAATTTCTAAAAGTTTTATAATTATACATTTATAAATATGTTCTATTTTGAGTTAATGCATGAGGTATGAGGCTTAGGTAAAGGGTCACTTTTTTTGCCTATAGACACATAATTGTTCCAACTCTGCTAAAGAATTGTCTTCTCCCTATTGACTTCTCTTTACAACTTTGTTAAAAATCAACTGATCTCATTTGTGTGGGTCTATTTTTGAACTCTTCATTTCATTTTTTTTTTTTTGATTGATCGATCTGTCCCTTTGCTAATTCCACACAGTCTTGGTGACCATAGCTTTATAACAAGTTTTATAAATAGGTGGTATGAGCCCTGCTACTCTGTTTTTCTCCTTTAAAAGTATTTAGACCATTCTGGTTCATTTAGTTTTCTATATAAATTATATAATTAGATTATATTTGTTGACAAGAAATTCTGTTGGGATTTTGATTGTAATAGCATTCTATAAGTAAGTCAATTAGGAAGAATTGAGTTTTCCAATCAATGAACATAGTATGTTTCTCCATTTTTCTTTTTTTTGAGACAGTCTCACTCTGTCACCCTTGGTAGAGTGCTGTGGTGTCACAGCTCACAGCAACCTCAAACTCTCGGGCTCAGGCAATCCCCTTGCCTCAGCCTCCCAAGTAGCTGGGATTACAGGCACCTGCCACACTGCCGGGCTAGTTTTAGAGATGAGGTCTTGCTCTGGCTCAGGCTGGTCTCCAACCTGTGAGCTCAGGAGATCCACTGCCTTGGCCTCCCAGAGTGCTGAGATCACAGGTGTGAGCCACCTTGCTCAGCCTTATTTCTCCATTTTTAAAAATCTTTTTTTCTTCCTTTCCTCACCATTTGTAATTTTTATCCTATAAATCCTGCATGTCTTTCATTAAAAATTTGCCTCTGATATTTCATTTTTCAAGTTATTATAAGTTATATTTTTAAAATTTTGCTTTTCATTTGTTTGTTAGTAGTATATAGAAGTATAACTGATATTTGTGCCTTGACCTTGTATATTGCAACTTTGTTAAAAATACTTAGTTCTAGGAGGGTTCATTATCTATAGATTAGTGGAGATTTTCTATGTAGACATCATGTCATCTGCAAACAGGAAAGTCTTATTTCTTTCTCTCTAGTAGGTGTGTGTCTCTCATCTCGTTGTGCTTTATTACATGACTAGAACTTCTGCTGTGAAGCTACACAGGGTGCTGAGGGTTGTCATGGGGCGCTGAGGGTTGTCGCTGAGGGTTGTCACGAGGCACTGAGGTTGTCATGGGGCGCTGAGGGTTGTCACGGGGTGCTGAGGGTTGTCTCAGGGCTGCTGAAGGTTGTCACAGGGGTGCTGAGGGTTGTCACAGGGTGTTGAGGGTTGTCTCAGGGTGTTGAGGGTTGTCACGGGGTGCTGAGGGTTGTCTCGGGGTGCTGAGGGTTGTCACGGGGTGCTGAGGGTTGTCACGGGGTGCTGAGGGTTGTCTCGGGCTGCTGAGGGTTGTCACAGGGTGCTGAGGGTTGTCACGGGGTGCTGAGGGTTGTCATGGGGTGCTGAGGGTTGTCACAGGGGGGCTGAGGGCTGTCACAGGGGTGCTGAGGGTTGTCACGGGGTGCTGAGGGTTGTCTCGGGGTGCTGAGGGTTGTCACGGGGTGTG
>CAUYQV010106694.1:0-29532 GCA_963574575.1 Galagoides demidoff
GAGGACATCTACAGCAAACCCACAGCCAATATCATACTGAATGGAGTTAAATTGAAATCATTTCCACTCAGATCAGAACCAGAAAAGGTTGCCCATTGTCTCCATTGCTATTACTCATTGTAATGGAAGTTTTAGCCATCACAATTAGGGAAGAAAAGGCAATCAAGGATATCCATGTAGGATCAGAATAGATTAAACTTTCATTCTTCACAGATGACATGATTGTATACCTGGAAAATACCAGGGATTCTACCACAAAACTCGTAGTAGTGATCAAGGAATACAGCAGCGTCTCAGGCTACAAAATCAACACTCATAAATCAGTAGCCTTTATATATACCAACAACAGTCAAGCCCAAAGAATAGTCAAGAACACTATTTCATTTACAGTAGTGCCAAAGAAGATGAAATATCTGGGAGACCTCTATAAAGAGGGAACTATGAAACTCTAAGAAAAGAAATAGCTGAAAATGTTAACAAATGGAAAAACATACCATGCTCATGGCTGGGAAGAATTAACATTGTTAAAATGTCCACACTACCCAAAGCAATATATAATTTTAATGCAATCCCTATTAAAGTCCCATTGTAATACTTTAAATATCTTGAAAAAAATAATACTTCATTTTATGTGGAATCAAACAAAACCTCAAATAGCCAAGACATTATCAGAAATAAAAATAAAGCAGGAGGAATCATACTACCAGACATCAGCCTATACTATAAATCCATAGTGAGCCAAACAGTATGGTATTGCCACAAAAACAGAGAGGTAGATGTATGGAACAAAATAGAGAACCAAGAGATGAACCCAGCTACTTACTGCTATATGATCTTTGACAAGCCAATTAAAAACATTGAGTGGGGAAAAGACTCCCTGTTTAACAAATGGTGCTGGGTGAACTGGCTGGCAACCTGCAGAAGAATGAAACTGGGTCCACACCTTTCACTAACTAAGATTGACTCTCTCTGGATTAAAGATTTAAACTTAAGAAATGAAACTATAAAAATACTAGAATAAAGTGTAGGGAAAAGACTTGAAGAAATCAGTCTGGGCAAAAATTTTATGAAGAGGACCCCCCAGGCAATTGAAGCAACATCAAAAATACACTACTGGTACCTCATCAAGTTACAAAACTTCTGCACAACCAAAAGCACAGTAAGTAAAGCAAGTAGACAGACCTCAGAATGGGAGAAGATATTTGCTGGTTATGTCTCCAACAAAGGTTAACAAAGGTTTAATAACCAGAATCCACAGACAACTCAAACGTATTAGCATGAAGAGAACAAGTGATCCCATCTCAGGGTGAGCAAGGGACTTGAAGAGAAACTTCTCTGAAGAATACAGGTGCATGGCCTGCAGGTATATGAAAAATTGCTCACCATCCTTAATCCTCAGAGAAATGCAAATCAAAACTACTTTGAAATATCATCTAACACCAGTAAGACTAGCCCATATGACAAAATCACAAATGCTGGTGTGGTTTGGAGAAAAGGGAACACTTCTACACTGCTGGTGGGTTTGCAAACTAATACATTCCTTTTGGAAAGACATCTAGAGAACACTTAGAGAACTAAAAATAGACCTGCCATTTGATCCTATAATTCCTCTGCTAGGTATATACCCAGAAGACCAAAAATCACATTACAATAAAGATCTTTATATCAGAATGTTCATTGCAGCCCAATTCATAATTGCTAGGTCATGGAAGAAGCCCAAATGCCCATCAATCCATGAATGGATCAATAAATTGTGGTTTATGTACACCATGGAATACTATGCAGCCGTTATGAAAGATGGAGACTTTACTTCCTTCATGTTTACATGGATGGAGCTGGCAAATATTCTTCTTAGTAAAGTATCTCAAGAATGGAAGAAATAGTATCCAATGTACTCAGCCCTATTATGAAACTAATTTATAACTTTCATAGGAAAGCTATAACCCAATTTTAGCCCAGGAACACGGGGACAGGGAAGAGGGAGGGTGATTGGTGGGATCACATCTATGGTTCATCCTATAAGGGTACAAGTGAATCTCTCTAAATGTAGAATATAAATGTCTTAACACAATAACTAAGAAAAAGACATGAAGGCTATGTTAACCAGTTGGAGGAAAGTATTTCAAATTGTATATGGAAACAGCACACTGTACCCCATGATAGTATTAATGTACACTGCTATGATTTAATTAAAAAAATTTAAAAATAAAACAGTGAACCTTTGGGAATAGGAAAAAAAAATTCCAGTGGAGGAGGGAACTGGTGAGCTCTCATCTAAGGGGCACAATATGAGGGGGGGTCGGCTCAACTACCACCAGAACTTTACTTAACAAACACAAACAATGTAACCTAATCATCTGTACCCTCATATTAATCTAGAAAAAAAAAATTGGAGAAGCACCTTCTTGAAGAAGAACAAAGAATTCCAAATAACAAAGAGAACTGGACAAAAAGGAGAAAGGGTTAATCACTGGCTTTAACTAATTCAAAGGTAACAGAAAACAATGTAAAATGTAAAACACTGACAGATGGATTTGCTCATGGGCTGTCCTACTCAACCCAAAAAGGATGCCCTGAAGTAGAGAATGAAGTTGAACTTCTTAGGAAGCTCTAGAGAGCTCAGGAGACAGACATGAAAAGTAAATCTGAAGACATTGGCTTCTATCCCTTGTTAGGGAGCTGCCAAACAGCCCCCACTAACACTCCACCACCACTGCTACCCTATGCAAATAGCTCCTGTAAACTGTGAGTTGCCCCAGACAAACTAGAGGACTATTTCTCAAAGCATTAGCCTGAAATGGCTGTGTAGCCTAGTGTGGGGCTAGTTATTTGTGCATTAATCCCTCTGCATTGTGGCAATTATGAGTTCCCATCCAAGTAGACGGATTCTTAACCTCTATAATTCCAAGTGCATTTTGCTGTGGCTTGATGCTGGCGGTATCCATAAAGGAAAGAGTCGTTGGGGTATCAGTCCATTTCCCCAGCACTACAGGACATTCTGCTCTTAGCACCAGGCTCTTAGGTAGGTAAAACCACTATTCCAATGTTGTAAATAGGCTGTGTATGTGTGTGTGTGTGTTCTCAGAGTCTGCAACTCTTAAAATTAAGTAGAAGATCAAAGATCTCAGAAGACAATTGTCTTGAAGACAATTAAAAACCTAAAAATAATTGATTTAGATAAATGTAAAAAACAATCCATACAGAAACATAAATAATTCAAGACACAAAGAAAGCATTTTAAGACATTTAATTGCTATCCTCAGTGAGATTCAAGGAATAATTGCATTTATGAAATAAGAGAACAAGGAAAACTTAGATGTGAACATAAGATTACCGTAATAAAAATGTCAGTAAAAAGGAGAAATATGACACGAAAACACAAATAAAAGGCAAAATAGAAAAGAAGCTGACAGCACAAGAGAAAAAAATAAAAGATCTGCACAGAAAGGACAATTTCTGATAAATAGAGGTTCATAAGTTGAGATAATAGGAGAGAAGAAATGAGTAAAAAGTCTCAGTGATAGAAAAAGGTGCAAACATTTAGATTAAAAGGGTTGAATGACAAGTAGAAAAGATAGAAAAATGGTACAGAGCTAAAGGTATTATCATTTCATTAAAAAAAAAAAAATCCTGAGGCCATACTGAGGTCCAGAAACACTACATATAAAAAAAAGAATATAGTACAAATCTCCTATGAAAGAATAAAAAAAAAAAAACCCTGACCCCTTATTTGTCAAAATGTGTGCTAAAAAGCAATGAAAAATTGCTTGCAAAGTTATAAAAACTTTGGTTTGAACGTAAAGTTCTTTATTCATTAAACTATTAATCATGTATGAGGACAAAAATAAATACACTTTGCCGATCAAAGACTCAGAAATTCATCCCATATTCCTCCTTCCTGCAAAATTAACTTTAATAAATATTCCAGAGAATGAGCATAAAAACAAAGGGGAAGAAATTAGTTTCTATAAACAAAGTTTAATCCACAAGTATAGTTTAGAGAGATACAGAATGAAAGTCTTGTCTCAATTCTGATTGTTAAAGAACTAGGAGTTTGGGAAGTGCATCTTCAAGAACGGGTGGGCTGCACACAGTTGATAGAAGTAAGACTTTTTTAAGAATAAAGAAATATCAACTTTTTGTCAGAAAGAAAATAAAATTCCAGGAAAAATAAAGCTATTCTAGAAAGCCACAATTCAAATATATAGCCAGCAAATTAAAGATGTCATCTATAGCAAATGATGGGCAAAAATAAGTGTAGATAAAATGCTTTTTATAGATAAAAATAAGTTAAATCCCAGTATAATGGTTCTGCAAAGAAAAGAATGAAGAACTGAGCAGAATTCTCATAACTTAGTGCATTGAAGTATTGAATAAATGGTGAGTATTATGATTATTCCCAAGTAGGGCTGAATTAAATTTTGAAGAATTCAAAATAATCTGGTTTTTTGAGGCACAATTTTTCTTTGTAGGACTCTTTCTCTATCTTTTTCACCATCTATATGCCGTACCTCATTTTAACTCTTTCTGGAAATCAAGTAATCATTCAAAAGCATTAATTTAAAAACGTGTTATTTGAAAACATTTAGAAGTGATTCTTCCAGGGCACTTTTCAATATGAAAAAAATTATAAATAACAAAAGGATTAAGTAATTGTTTCTTATTCACATTTTACTATTGTTTTAAATTATATAGTATTTTGAGCAAGATGGCAGAGGAGGAGATTCCAGACCTTATCCACCAATAAGAAATGACAATTGGACAGTTATCCATGAACAAAAATAGCTCTGGAATTTCTCATGGGTACATGAGTATAGTTAAGATACTATAGCAACATAATTGAGCAAAAATATTGGCAGTAACTGCCCATGAAGAGTAGGAGAAACAGTTTTCATGTTACCTGCATTGTTCCATCCCCCAGGCAAGCAGTGTTCACAAAGAGGGAACTCCTTAGCCTGTGACTTCTCTTCATGGTGAAAAGAAAACCAGTGTGAGTCATTCACTTTTTCAGTGTCGGATGCACCACTAAAGTGGCCACTTAGCTTTCACTCCACCCAGAGCACTGAAGAAATCAGCACAGCTGAGACATCTGAAGGCAACAAGGAATAATGAACTGTGAGAATCAGCCATGTGTCGTGAGCCACCACAGTCCTTTGGGACCACAGCTGACTTCACCACTGAGGAGCTCAACAACCATTACAGATACCATGGAAGCCCCAAGGAAGGGAATACTGCCCTACCATTCTGGACCTGAGCTGCCATTTCCCAACTTAAAGCTGACAACCATGCACATAGCTGCATTCTAGACCCCAGCTCCATGCCACTCCATGAACACCTGTGCCTCAGAAATCAGCACCACCAGTTCCTCAACAGGCATGCCATGCCATAGACATAGGCATACTCATGCATTAGACCATGGAGCCACAGTAGCTCTATGTATAGCCATGCCCAGGAATCTGGCTCAGCGGCCACTCTGTAGAAGCCCATGCCTCACACATGAGCAGAGTGGGCTTGCCCATACCCCCATCTCCAGACCCATGGTGGTCTGCATGTGCCCATGCTCCTGACCTTAGCTCCATAGCTACTCCCCATTAACTCATATATCAGATGCCAGTACCACGATCACTGCAAGCATACCCGTATGCAGGACCCAGTACCAAGAGGGGTCCTTTGGCTGTGACTTCCTCTTATGGGGAGAAGAAAAGAATAGGAGGACCACAACAGCCTTCACCTCCAAGGACCCCCAGTAGCTTTCACTACTGTCAGACACCCACAGCTTCCACTGATGAGGGCCCCTCCAGCGTCTGCTATAGCTAACCTCCACTAGTGACACAACATGGAGATCACCACTGCAGAACTCCTGAAGGCAGACAGCCACACTCTACACAGCAAATGTGACTTCATTTTCACTCATGCCTGGGTGAAGGTCTTTTCCCACTGAAACCAGAACATAAAGGCTGGAAGTGACCACTCCCTCAAATGCAAGGGCATAAACACAAGGCTGCAGGAAACATCAAAAATCAAGAAACCGGCTTGGCGCCTGTGGCTCAATTGGCTAGGGTGCCAGCCACGTACACCTAAGGTGACGGGTTCGAATCCCCAGCCCAGGTCCGCCAAACAACAATGATGGCTGCAACCAAAAATTGGCCGGGCGTTGTGGCGGGCACCTGTGGTCCCAGCTACTTGGGAGGCAGAGGCAGGAGACTCGCCTGAGCCCAGGAGTTGGAGGTTTCTATGAGCTGTAATGCCATGGCACTCTACCCAGGGGGATAGCTTGAGGCTCCGTTAAAAAAAAAAAAATCAAGAAACCCATGACATCACCAAGAAACCAAAATCTATAGTAACCATTCCCAAAGGAGAAGACATATGAATTGCTTAGAAAGGATTTCCAAATAATCCTCTTAGAGAAGCTCAGTGAGCTACAAGAAAACAAAGATAGGCAATTAAACAAAGCAAAGAAACGGAAACTATAAAACAAATCAAGCAGAAATTCTAGACTGGAAGAATACAGTGAATGAACCAAAAAATTCAACAGAGCTTCAAAAGATGTCAACCAAGTAGAAGAAAGACTAAGACCTGAAGACAGATCATTTGAAATTATGCTGTCAGAGGACCATGTAGCAAAAGAAAATAATAAAAAAGAGTGAAGATAGTTTATATAGCTTAAGGATAACATGATGTAAAACACTATAGGTATTAAGGAAGTCCCAAAAGGAGCGGAAAAGGGAAAGGAGAAGAAAATTTAGTTAAACAAAATGTCACAAATCTGTTGAGGGAGATGAACACACAATTCTGCCATGTCAAAAGAATCTCAAAAAGGCTGAACATAAGGAAACATTATAACCAAATGGTCTAGCAGGTGTGTCCAACCTTATTTCTTTTCTGCCACACATTAGAAGAATAACAGTTCTCTTGGGCCACATGCTATCTACACAAACACTAACACTAACACTAACAGTAGTTCATGAGCAAAAAAGAAGGTTTGTGAATGTTTTTCATGATATTTGACACCATCGATAAGCAAAATAGTCTTCAAATAATCTGTATACAGCCCACAGGCTGCAGAGTGAACACTTCTGGTCTAAAGGCAAGGAATACAATTTTAAAAGCAGCAAAAGTGAATCATCACATATAAGAGAATCCCCAAAATTACACTGTGTATTTGTGACAGAAACCTTGCAGGCAAGGAGAAATTGGGATGACATATTCACAGTCCTAAATACCAGGGATTCTATCCTCAGCAAAATTATCCTTTAAAAATGAAGACGCACACAGCACAAAGTCTTTCTCAGACAAAAAAAACCTTAAAGAATTCCTCACCACCAGACCTACCTTATAAAAAATGCTTAAGAGATTTTGGGATTAAAATAAAAATACACTAAATAGCAACATAAATGCATAGGAAATTATCACTAATAAAAGGAGATATTAATGTAATGTAGTAATAGTGGTAATTTACTTTTAACCCTAAAAGTTAAAGGATAAAAATATTTCAGTAGATACACAACATAAAAAGAAGAAAACTCTGAACAAAGAAAACACAAAATGTGGAGCAGCGCCTATGACTCAAGGAGTAGGGTGCCAGTCCCATATACTGGAAGTGATGGGTTCAAATCCACCCCAGCCCAAAACTGCAAAGAAAAAAAATTTAAAAAAAAAAGAAAACACAAAATGTGAGGTGAGGAAAGCAAAATTATTATGTTTTTGTATAGTATTGAAGTTATTAACTTGAACCAGAAGAGTACTAAAAGACATTTCATGAAAGTCTCAAGCAAACCACCAAGAAAAGGCCAATAATAGAAACACAATATAAAGAGTAAAGGATTAAAGAAAAAATGCTATCAAATGACAAATGGAAGATGGCAAAAAATAAAAAGAGAACAAAACAACTTTGAAATGAATAGACATCATGAATTAAACAGAAACATTATGTCCTCATCTAACAAAACTTGCCTTAAATGTAACTAGATTAAATTCGCCAATTAAAAGACATAAAATGGGTAAACAGATTGAAAAAAATCCATGATCTAGTGATATGCTGTTTCCAACACACTCACATTAGATGTAAAGATCCACATAGGCTGAAATTGAAGGGATAGCAAAAGAGCAAGAACAGAGCTGCAAGCATCATACTCTCTGATTTCAAATATAACCCAAAGCTACAGTAATCAAAACACCATGGTACTACATAAAAACAAACATATAGACAAATGAAACAATGCAGAGACCAAAATCATCCAGGAATCTATAGTCAACTGATCTTTGACCAGCATTCCAAGAGCTCACAGAGGATAGGTAGACTCTTCAAGAAATGGCACTCTGAAATTGCAACACTCACAAGCAGAACAATAAAACTGGACCCTCATCTCACCTCATGTACAAAAATCAACTCAAAATGGATTAAAGACTTAAATATAAGACCCCAAACTTTAAAACTTTTAGAATAGAATATAAGGAAAAACCCACTGACTTTGGTCTTAGCAATGATTATTGGACATGACAATGAAAGCACAGGCAAGATTAAAAAAATGGATAAGTGGGATTACATGAAACTAAAATAGTTTTGCACAGCAAGGAGTAAATGGCAATCTACCAAATGAGAGAAAATATTTGCAAATCATATATCCAATAAAAGTAATAGTCAAAGCTCGGCGCCTGTGGCTCAAGTGGCTGGGGTGCCAGCCACATACACCTAAGATGACGGTTCAAGTCCAGCCCGGACCCGCCAAACAACAATGGTGGCTGCAACCAAAAGATAGCCTGGCATTGTGGCGGGCACCTGTGGTCCCAGCTACTTGGGAGGCGGAGGCAGGAGACTCGCTTGAGCCCAGGAGTTGGAGGTTGCTCTGAGCTGTGATGCCACAGCACTCTACCCAGGGGGACAGCTTGAGGCTCTGTCTCAAAAAAAAAAAAAAAGTAATATTCAAAATACATAAGGGACACATACAAATCAGTAGCAAACAAATAACCTGATTACAAAATGGACAAAGGAGATGAATAGGTACTTCTCAAAGGAATTAATGTAAATGGGCAACAGATATATAAAAAGATGCTTAACTTCACTAATCATCAAGAAAACTGCAGTGAGATGTCATCTTACAACTGTTAAAATGGCTACATGGAGGAAGACAAATCCAAGTGCTGACAAAGGAGAGATGCTGGGAGAAGGGGACTCTTGTACACTGGTGTTGAGAATGTAAACTATTGTGGCCATTATGAAAAATAGCGTAAAATTTCCTTGAAAAAGTTAAAATATGACTACCTCATGATCCAGAAATCCCAAATCTGGGTATATATCCAAAGGAATGAAATATGTCTTATACAAGAAAAATACATTCAGTAGATCTAATGCACAGCAGTGTAAACATATAGTGGAACCTCTTTAAGTTGACCACCAAGGGACTATAAGAAACTGGTCAAAATATGGAGGTGGTCAAAATAAGCAACGAGGCCTCCTGCACTGACATGAACATGTGGTGCATGTCCAGTCTGTGAAAATGAAGTCAACTTAAGGAAGTGGTCAGTGTAGGGAACTGGTCACCTGTGGAGGTTCTACTGTATTTAATAGTGCATTGTATATTTGAAATTTGCTAAAAGGTTAAATCTTAAGTGTTCTTACCACATTAAAAAAAAAAAAGGAATTGTGTGAAGTGATAGGTAATTAGCTTCACTTGATGGGTAATTACCTTGGGTATTTCACTATGTTTGCATAGATCAAGTTGTACAACTTACGTAGATACAGTTTTAACTGTTAACTGTATCTCAAAAAAGTTGAGAAAATAATTGACAAATAAATTGCAAAAATTTTTAAGCATAGAGAAAATACCTAAAGACATTTTTGTCTCCCAACCAGGATTTAACAAAGTTATCACTTGGCCACAAACAGCAATTCTGACCCCCATCCTCCTTACCTCCTCCCACCAACCTGCCAACCTGATGTAATTTCTGACCTGATGTTTGTGTTTATTTTTATCTTGGAAGTTTTTCTGTATTAAATGTGCATGAATCCAGAAATAATTTATGACATTGCTGTTTTTCTTAAATAATTATTTAAATGGTAGTAAATTGTACATATCTGCAATTTCTTTAATCAAATTTAGATAATAGAAAACATTTATATTGTGTTCATTTGTTAATAGCACATTGTTTGGTGAAATGTCTATGTCTGTTCATGCCTCTGAAGCACATCCTTTGATGTGACTGGGGTCAGGATCTGGAAATGATGAAGATGCATCTTTCCTCCAAAGAATCCAGACAGATGGCTTTTAAAATGCCAGAGTTCAGCAAGCAGGGAAACTGTGCAGAGTATCTCAGGGCATGTACTCTGGAGCAACAATTACCGTGCTCTGACCCCCAGCCCAAGACAGGAGGATCCCTGTCAACAGAGACAAGAAGAAGTACATGTTGGCACTGGGCCCACTCACAAGTCAGTAAAGTATGTGCCGGCTGGCTGATGTGGTCTGGCTTAAAGGATTAGGGAGGTCTCTCCTCCCCACTGGCTTCCTGCTGGTCAGCAGATCTTACCAGTGAAGACCTGTCTTTAATTAGAGAACTATTCTTTATGGAAATATCATAGACATTAGGCTCAATGAATCAATAATACCTTATTTAAAATTAAATACTAGTGTCTGATCTTAGAACTCCTCCATGTTGAATAAATAGGGATAGGTAAACTGTGGTATATGTACACCATGGAATACTATGTAGCCATAAAGAAAGATGGAGACTTTACCTCCTTTATGTTTACGTGGATGGAGCTGGAAAATGTTCTTCTTAGCAAAGTATCACAGGAATGGAAGAAAAAGTATCCAATGTACAGCCCTATTATGAAACTAATTTATAGCTTTCATAGGAAAGTTATAACCTAATTATAGCCTAAGAATGTGAGGAGGAGAGATGGGGAGGGGAGGGAAGGGGTGTGAGTAGGTGGAGGGAGGGTGATTGGAGGGATCACCTCTATGGTTTATCTTACAAGGGTACAAGTGAAACTTTCTAAAAGTAGAATATAAATGTCTTAACACGATAACTAAGAAAATGACATAAAGGCTATGTTAACCATTTTTATGAATATATTTCAAATTTTATATGAAAACACCACACTGTACCCCATGATTGAATTAATGTACACAGCTATCATTTAATTTTTTAAAAAAAAGAATACGGATAGGTGGGTTTGGCCAGAGGGAATTACAGAGAAATATACAACAATCTTCCTGGGCAATGAGCCCAGTGGGGGGGATCTTTAAAAAAAAATGGTCTTTGCTTAGCGTGGACAGGGAAACCTGACTTCCACTGACACATTGCAAGAGTACTACCTGCTAAGATCTAAATAAGGAATAAGGAACTGCATGTGTTTTACATGAGATTTTTCAGAGCCACTTCCATTATGAAAAAGAATATTAAGAAATTTGGAAATCATATAATTACAAAACATAAATATAAAATCATGTAATAAAATCAACTTTTCTTATTTGTTTCAATTTTTCATGAGACAGAGGGCCAGCTGCAGCCAGTGGTGGGAAAGACTCAGGCACACTGGTGTGTTTGTAGGCATACACATGTTTATAGTTCCTTTACAAGGAACATATACAAAATTCATAAAGGAACAGAATTAAAAAGAGACAAATAAAAATGTAGTTAATATACAATTTGTGAGAGGTACACTGAAAGAGAGTCATCGTGTTGCACCTGGCCCTGCCCATCCTGTGCCCATGGGAATCGTCCAGCAGAATTGTCAGAAAAAAACACAGGACACAGCCTGAAAGGAACAGAATGATTTCTCAAATGCAAACTTGATCACTGCAGCCTTGTCCTGGCCATTTTCACTCTCTAGTCTATACAAAGTCTGTGCCGTTGCCTGGGATGGACTCAGAGTGGTGGCTGCTTGCCATGTGCAGTGGCTTGCTGGGCAGCACCTTCTCACGCAGCAGGCTTCCTGCTGAGTATCTCAGTCTCCTCTCAGGTCTTGGCCTGGCTAACACCACCAAGGCAATGCCTTTTCCTTCAAGGAGCGGTCTCCAACTTCCTGCCCCAGAGCTGACCACTACAAGTGCCAGCCTTTTGGGGACAGGATTTCCTCAGGGGCACCCATTCTGGGCCCAGTGGTGTGGGTAAGTGAATGAATATCTAGAAGCATGGACATGAAAAAAGAGTATGGGGAAATGGAAGCAAACCTTATGAGTGAGGTCAGGAAAGATGTGTTTGGGATGTGGCTGCAGAGGTGGAGCTGCCCAGGAAGGGCTCAGGGTGAGAAAAAGCAAGATTTCAGGGAAGAGAGCCACAGGACAGAGGACATGGGCTCTAGAAGAACAGAGCAAAGGTCTATTCCAGAAATGCTTTGAGGTAATTCTCCTGTAATTGAGAAATAAAGGGAGGCTTCAAGAAGTTCAGGGTGGGGCGGGGCAGGGCAGCGGCAGCAGTGGCAGGTGTCAATGACCGCAGTAGTGCCACCATCCCCAAAGCTTCGGAAGGACCCTACCATGGGCTTTGTTTCCACAGCTGCGTCTTATAAATACCTTCCTCTCTTTTTTTTTTTTTTTTGAGACAGACTCTCAAGATGTTGCCCTGGGTAGAGTGCTATGGTGTCACAGCTCACAGCAACCTCAAACTCTTGGGCTTAAGCGATTCTCTTGCCTCAATCTCCCAAGTAGCTGGGACTACATGTGTCCACCACAATACCCAGCTAGTTTTGTTTGTTTGTTTGTTTGTTTTTTTAGAGACAGAGTCTCATTCTGTTGCCCTTGGTATAGTGCTGTGGCATCACAGCTCACAGCAACCTCCAGCTCTTGGGCTTAGATAGTTCCCTTGCCTCAGCCTCCTTAGTAGCTGGGACTACAGGCACCCACTACAACACCTGGCTATTTTTTTGTTGCAGTTTTGCCGACATTTGGTTGGGGGTATAGTTGTGTTTGAGCATTTGCCACACGTGAGTAGAAATAGTTCCCTTGTGAATCTTAGCCCGGCTTTGGGAAAGTGATGGTTGGAGAGACCTGAGGATAGAGTCCTGGCATGTCTGTTTTCATCTGGTGTTAAATCATTGCTTCTGGCACAGATGGCTTTCTTGTACCTGGTATTCAAAATGTGTTCACTGAATGTTTGAATCTTGTAAGCGCCTGCAGGAATTCAAAATTCAAAACGTGCACCTGAAAGTTGTCCCAGCTACAGCTGTGAAAGTAGAACCTCCAGCTCGTATACTCCAGGGCAAAGCTCCTCCAAACACAAAGCAAACAAGGAACTGTACAAATGGAAACCCACGTATGCAGATTTTTATAACCAAAGCATTATAAGTTTACTTGTGGAGAGGCAGATGAAGGTGGTTTCTTTTATCTTGAGATTTATCTTTGTAATTTTATTTTTATCTTGAGATTATTTAATCTTTGTAAATAAGGAAGTGCCTTTTCCACTTTTTCATGGCATGCGCAACTTTGAAGAACATGCTTATGTCAATAAAATGTTTGATTATATTTTTTTCATATTATCAGGCAATAAAACTGTCCTATGACCTTGCCTAAGAAACTCAGTTGGACAACACTATGGGTTCTACCCTGATAGGGAAGTAAGTGGGCAGAGAGAGGTCTCTCAAGAAGTTTGGTTGAATTAATAGCATCATCCGTTTATTCTCCTGGATTGGGTTTGGGGGATACTCTACTCATTGTTCCCAGGAGACAGAGAAGCAAGAACCAAAAAAAGCAGCTCTCCAAGACAGAATACCTTGCTGCCTCTACTCCTAAGCAACATTTAGGGCATTTTTAATTCAAGAATAATTAAAGGCACTGTCCAATGTCCCTTGAACAAATCTTCTTTTAGAAATAAATTTAACAGCACACATTGGTGTTTGTATAAGATTTGGACCTGAGCTTTCTTTCCCAAAACACAAATAACACCATAGTTAGCCTCATTCAACAGGATAAAATATTAGGCATGAGGTTTGTGCCTAAAACTCTGAGCTCCTTATAAAACCAATCTCCTATGCCTAGATTTCTATTGTCCTAATTGCTCACTCTACCCAAGTTAACCAATTAATGATTCAGAGACTTACAATTTTTAGAACTAAACAATAGCTTTTCCTTTGGGAGCTAATATCACACACAAGCCATAGACTTATTACATAGTCTAAGCTTGTTTATTCATCTGTAAAATACATTGTCCCAGGACTTAGTGAGAAAACATTTATAAAAGAATAAACAGCGATGGATTCTGGTTATTAGTAACTTTGATAAAAGGTTTTCCACTTAGTTCCACATGAACGGTTCTGAAATTGGATAATAGCAGCTTTACCAGCAAAAAGCATAGTGAATATGCCCAGATATAATTCATTTTTCTAAAATTTACTCCCTACCAACTTTATTTTTTTTATTAAGTCACATATACATAGATCATGAATACATTTATGTCTTTGTGGGATTCAGTGTGTTGATTATTTGTACAGAGGCTTACATCCTACTATATAACATAGCTTTCACCTCATTTACTTAATCACAGTGTTAAGATATTTGTGTTCTATACTTGATAGATTTGACTTGTACCCTTGCAATATGCTCCATAGATGTTAATGGTGGGATCACTCCCTACCAACTTTAAACTTGTTTATAATCAAAAGCCTAAAAATCAAGTTTTGTCTTTCACTTGCCTCAGCAAAGATGACCATTTGATGCTAGAATGTTCTCCTAGAAAATATCTACTGTTTTTCTCTTTTTTTTCTTCATTACTCAAAAACAAAATGAATTCCTCACAGCTTTTCTTTTCTACAACTCTCTACTCACTTGCCTCTCTCAGAATTAAAAACGCAGAGATTACTATCCCCATATTGTTCACAGGAGCATGGTTAGTTAGAAATGCAGTCATCATGAGTTGAGTACAGTAGCTGTTAAAGCAAAGCCCTGAGAAGCAGAGTACATGAATGTTGGTTTGCGAAAAGCAAAGTATGTTTGCTTCAAGCTTACTCATTTCTTAATTTTTTCTCAAAACTCTATTTTTGAAAAATATTGAACTGCTATACATCTATCATAAAAGTTAAGTAAACAAATTCTAAATGTCCCTAATGGATATAGCAAGTATTTGTAAAGATTTTGTCCATCAAAGCACAGATCTTTGGAAGAAGGTAGCAGGAACATTTCCTTCTATCTTATCACAACTGCATCCTGCCCTCTGGTGGCCATAGTGTGTCATTCTCCGGACAAAAAATGAACCCCCAAGTAAATTAGCACATTTAGCATTTTTGTTTTCCAGTAAGCAAAGCTTTCAAATTTAAATTTTTTTTCTTTCTTTAATTTTTAAACATGGTTGCTTATTAATATTTAGTATGTTTCTTTGGAACAACTCTTCTTAAATTACAAATATTTTTAAAACATTTTTTTCATTTCAAATATTTTAATTTTCCATTTATTTCATGTATGAATTGAAATACAACATTTTCATATATTGTTATAACATTATAAAATAAAATAATCTGAATCACCAATATGTACAATATCACCAATCCTCTTGATAGACTGTGCCCACCAAAATGGATGGAGTTTTACTTTGCTTTGAGTAAAAACATTATAGGACAATTGAAAGAAAAAGCACTTTAAAAAATGGTTACCTAACTGACTTCAGCATTGGACTATTCATTCATGTTACAAAAGACACGTGTGCCACCTAAGTCGACTGAAATTTTTTTTTAAAGAAGCAGCAGAACAATGGGCTGCCTAGATTTAAGAATCGTAGGTTAGGTTGTTCTCTCAGGCCATGACCTTGTGTGAGTCTTACATCACACTTTCACTGTCTTCACCTACACATTATATTTTTACATGTACAGAATCACAGAAAAGTCTGTATGTTGTATATATTTTACAGGTGATATGGTCACTTAGACATTTTCCAGGCAGAGAGTGATGTTCCAGTAGCTGGCAACTCCTCTACATTCCTTCTCTTTGAGCTACAGTTCTAAAGGGATATACCTTAAAAAACTGGAATATACTAGGCTCTTAAAAGTAAATATTAAGTGAATGAATGATTTTAGCAAATGATGGTTGAAAGTGGAGAAATTTTAGCATATTTCAGTTTCTATATCTGGCCCAAATGCTTTTCATACTCAAGATATTAGAGACCTAATTGAAATAAAATACAAATATGTATTAATGTCACAGTCCCTGAAAGCAGTTGAATACATAAGCATAATTTTTATTTTTTGTTTAGTTTCCATGGAAACTGGCTTGGAAGGTAAGCTTTCCATGTGTCTATCATAGACAATTGCTTCTACTTTCAGGAGTTCTCTCCCCTTTCTCGCTGTAGTTGTCAAAGATAAGTGTACAATGTGCTAGAAACACAACAGCCTGAGAGAGAGGGGCCTGGGCCTGGCTCCTGTCCCTCCTAGGGAATGTACCAGCTTGAGTTAGGATTGCTCCTCTCCCCAGCCCCCTAGCAGGGTGCCCTTTAAAGCTTTACCCAGTCAGTCGCATGGCCCCTGAGGTATATAATCCAGGGGGAGCCACCTTTTGGGGTCCCTCAGCTGCAATGCAAGTGAGGACCATGTGAATGAGAGCTTATCCACCTTGGGAACTTTCCTGAACCGGCTGACAAGGGATCTTAGGCTTCCTTTGCCCCTTGCTACCTGTCTATAAGTAACAAACCTTTGTACACCTTGCTACATATATGCTGTGTCTCACCCAAAAGAAACAAGTTGTTAACTGGAGCACTGAACCCTCACACTGTTCTATTTCCTTGACTTAGCAACATGGGAACTACTCAAAGAATGAAGGTCTTAGAGAACCAATATCCACACTCCATCTGCATGTGTACTAATGCCTATGTCACCTGCATCCTTCCTGAGGGACTCAACAATGGTAACAATTGCCTTCAAGTCTGTACCCCAGAGTTTCTCCCATGACTGCCTCAGAGGACAGGGGACCTCTCTTAGTTACCACAACCCTAGGTACACAGTTGAGACTTCAGATTCTCAGTGTGTATTAAAGTAGAGCCATCCTAACATGAAGATACCAGTGCTAGCATCTACCATTTATTATTTTGATCAAAATCAGTTTTCAGTGATATAATTGAACTGTGGGAAGAAGCAACACGAGAAGTCAGAAACATTCTTATTAGGGACACTGGGACACTGTCCTCACAGAAAACTGTATTGCACTGCAGCTCCTTTGTAGTCCTTACATGGGGCATTTTCTTGGACCACACTATGTGCCAGACATTGGACAGGAACTATGAATGCAAGGATGGAAGGATGGAGCAACACCATTTCTGATGCCATGGGATCCCTGATGTGGGCATGGGAAGAAGTCGGGGAAGCAATGCCAAAACAGAGGGCTAAGATGGTGAAGACGGACTTTCCCAACAGAAGAGCATCTAAAGGCAAAGAAAGAGCAGGGCAAGGAGCTGGTTTAGGGAATTAGACGCCTGTATTCCAGAGGAAGCCAGAGTCACAGGGGGAGAGTCCTGAGAGGGAGGTGGAGGCCAGAGCCTGGGCCCTTTACTCTCAGGGTCATGTTGGGCTTCACCCTGAGAGCAAAAAAAACATTGATGCATTTTAGGAAAGATTTTTTCTCTATACTGGAAGTGACAGCAGGACGGAAAAGCAGCAGGCATCAACTAGGTAAGGGCTTCAGAGCAGGGGACAAAGGAGAACTCTCTTCCAGAGAGGGCTTCTGAGTAGACAGCCAGCACATTCCATGGCAGTAGGATCACTGATCTACTTAAGAGCCAAAAGAGAACATTTGGAAAATGTATGCATGGGGGCATGAGTAAGGACTGCACGCTGTCTGAGCAGCTGCCACGCACTGCCCACCACAGCCCCACACCTACTGTCATCTGGTGATGTCTCTCATTTCTGTTTTATCCATGAGGGTATGTCGAAGCTATATGGCATGACAAGTAATATTAAAAGATTTCTGGGATTAAACACGCCTGCACTCCACTCTGACTATACCACCAGCAGATGACTGGGGCAATGTAAACTCTTCAAGCATCTCCCCCTTATGACTCATGTACACAGTAAGCATTACCCTATATTTTTACTATATTACTTTAATCATAGGGTAAATGAGATATTACTTTTATCATTGGGTAATTTACCTAAAGTCAAAAAATGTGTAATTAAACTAAGATTTGAATCAAACCTAAAAAGGGCCAAACCACATATATATATTAAACCATGAGACTCAGCTCCCTGCTCACCTTCCAGATTTCAAAAAGATTGTTACCTAAAAAGTATTATTGTTTTATTTATAAGGCAGTGATTATCAACTGATACACAATGAAAATTTATAAACTAGAAGTTGAAGTGTGCTGTGAGATTAAAAAAAGTTGAAAACTACTGTTATAAGGAATTCATATACCATACATCAAGGAGAAATGATGATCCCAATAAACAGATGTGCAAAGACATTTCACTTTGCACAGGGTGAGAACAGCTCTGGTAATTTAACATGTGGAAATAAAGGCTTCAGTGCTTCTGGGAATCTAATAAATAAAAAAATTAAACCATAGTGTGCAAATTTTAATATACTAAAGAAACTTTAACAGAAAAGATGACACTGCTCCCTTTCAGCACAGTGCGCCTGCATGGGTTGCTGCTGTCCTGCTTCCCTGAATATAAACAGCTTCAATTTTGACATCTGGAATTTTGGCAAATTTTATCATGGGCAATGGAAATGTTTATATCCTTTGGTGTGACAGTTTTATTTCCAGGACTATTTTCTATTGCTACAATCCTATATTCCATATCATCAAACATACTTATAGTATCATCTGGGACAGTGAACAATTGGAAACAACAAAACGTTGTCATATAGAGGACTATTAAAAATACATTAGCGTCCTGATATAATAGAATACTGTGTAGTGTTTATGATTTATGATCATGAAGGATCATGCACAGGGAAAGCCTAGGGATGCAATGCTACATAATGGAGGAGAGCACAGCTAGCCTGGATATTACTACTATGACATGTATAAAGTGTGCACAGGAAAAAGTTAGAAAACTAACACAACAAAATTTCAACATGTGCTATCATATTGTATAGCAATACAATAATTTTTTTCTATTTCTGTTCATTTCCCAGAATTTTTGAAAATATTATGTCAGTTTTTAAAAAAACACTTTATATCAGCTTATTGTTTACAAATATATGACATATAGTACGTGATAGCTTTTTTTTTCTAGGAATCCTCAGTAAAAGTACTAGCATTAGGAGAATGCTTAAATGTTTAAAAGCTAATATTTTCCAGCTTTTAACAAAACATCCAATTAAAAAAATGGGACCCAGAAAACATAAGATATCATTGGGCTGCTTAAAATAGGAATCAATTAATTTAGGATTTCCTAATATTCAAAATATTCAAACAAACTAATAAAATTTAAAAGCAAAAATTGTTATGTTTTAACATTTTACTATTCCCAGCTCTTTGTGAAGGAAAAATAATTTCATATGACCTACTCAAGAGAGCCATTAGTCAAAGAAAAAGTGACTTCCAGCTGAAACTTACTTAGTTTATTTGTGCAAAAGGCAAAGAGGGAAACTCAAGTGTTAGTGATTTTTGTTAAACCCTCATGTGCATTCAACTGAGAAGATAAAAATAAATTGGAAAAGAGTTAGAGGAACTCATTCTTTCCATACAAAACTCATATTCCTTCCAATAAGGTCTATATACAAAGGATTAATTATTTTTTCAATCCTCCTTAACAACCCTCAAGGCCAACAATGTGCTGTATTAGGGTTAGTTGTAACGATGGATTCACAGCCAAGTTTACTAAATCTAAATCAAATGGTTTTAATTCTTTTGACACAATTCTAACATATGTATCTTGGTGGCTACATTTGTATTTGTAACATGGTTTTATTCTGGAGGAAATTTTTTTTACAATGGAAGAAATTTTTTTTACATGCCCTCCCACACTGTAGCACTTGAGCAACAGTTTAGAAGCCTGAACCAGATGCCCACTGAGGACAAAACAAAGTGTGTGGCAAATTGAACACCAGGTCCTGGAGGGTAAAGTACAAAGTACATCCTTACTCACCAAGCTTCACTTCTCTGCACGTGTGTGAGGGTATACCTGGTTACATAAGGCTGTATTGGGAGGAGGGTTTTTGTTTGTTTGTGAGACAAGAGTCTCACTCTGTTGCCCCAGTCTATAATGTGGTGTCATCCTCATAGTTCACAGCAACCTTAAACTTCTGAGCTCAAGCTATCCTCCTGCCTCAGCCTCCTGAATAGCTGGGACTACAGGTATACGCATAGATAATTTTTTCTATTTTTAGAAAAGACAGTATCTTGCTCTTGCTTAGGCTGATCTGGAACACCTCAGCTTAAGCTATCCACCCGCCTTCACCTCGCAGAGGACTGCAGCCTGGCCTATAGGCTGTATTTTGAAAAATAATTAAGATAATATTATCTCACAGAAACAATTGTATTTGTGATATTTGCCTTTGGGATTTGAAATGCTTAATAACAATTTGAGCAGCTTCCCAGTCTCCTAGAATGGAGAGAGAGGAGGATGGTGAGGAGGGGCAGAGGCTGAGATGAAGTCAGGCACCTGCAGAAGGCAAGTTAGTGCCACCCCTCAAATTAACTTTAGCTTTATGCAGGTGCATTTTCTCCTCACCCCTTTTCTCTTCTTTGTAAATCCATATTACTTTTCTCTCTAAGAAGGTATTTAAAATCCTGCTTTTCATCTTCCTGTTGTCTTTTCATGGTTATTATTTGTCTTTGAATTTGAAATAGATTCACTTAAGTACCCTTTCTTCCTTTCAATTTTTGTTTTCCCTCCATAGTTCCATTGAAGATATTTGGAAAATAAACATCTTTATTTCCCATCAACTAACTCAAATTGACTTGCAGTCATGCCCCACAGAGTAATGTTTCAGTCCATAAGAAACTGCATACACAGCGGTCCCCTATGATTATAGCTGAAAAACTCCTATACCCTAGTGAGTGATGGCTGTCAAAATGTGTCCAACATGTCACCTTTTCTTTACTTAGATACACCAATATTGACTGTAGTCCTACAGTTGCCTGTGATAGTCAGCATAGTAGCAGGCTATACAGTGTGTAGCTTAGGAGCAGTAAGCCATCCATATAGCGTGTGTGTGTGGTAGGGTATCCGGTCTAGGTTTGTGTAACTACACTCTCTGATGTTTGCACAATAACAAATCGCATACACACATTTGCCAGAAATGATCCCTGTATGCCTGTATTTTTTTGGCATTCAGTCAATTTGCATTTGCATTAATTGCCTGATTATTTCACTATTTACTTCTCCTTCATGCCAACCTCATTTTCATTCTCCTTAGTTTTCTCTTGGAATGCTACAAATTGTACTTATTTGTTCAATATTAAAAGAAGTTATCTCCTACTGTTAGGATTATTTGTATCTTTAGTATTTGTAATTTTAAAGTTGTGGCCTTCATTTTTAAACATGTGTGACTTCTAAATGGAATAGAAATGCTTGGTAAACACCAATTTTATGTATACTGGTAAGAAAATAGGCTGGAAATTTAGAATTAAGACTGTTCATTAGATTGCATTTAAAGGCTACATGGGACTGCTAAAGTAGAATAAAGATCTCCATAAGTATGCTTCCATTTAAAAACAAAAAAGCCTTAGCAAATTAAACAAAATCAAGTTTTACAGAACTTTGGAAATTGACCAAAGATGTACAACAATCCAAAGAGCATTTGTTCAGGAAAATTACCAAACCTCAGTAAGAATAATAAAGTTTATGGTATCTTAAGTTGGTCTATTCCCACCCTCTTCCTTTGCTCCTTCAAAGCCTTAAAAACTAGCATCTTGGCAGCAGAGGAAGGATCAGCCCAGGTCGGGAGCACCTCACAAACCCCCACTCCCAGAGTACTGTCACTCTTGGACCATCTTGTAGCTCCCTGAAAAACCACACTCACAAGGTTCTGTCATAGTTCAACATGACTGGGAACTCCCTTGCTGAAAAACCCTGTCTCCAGGGCAGTTGTTTAACATGGCAGCTGCCTAAGCTAAGGCAAACAAGAGCTCAATCAAAACTTTAAAAGGATTGTGTAGAGAAGATGTCCAAAGGGGGCTTTGACAAATTCTGACATATTCCTGGGGATCTCAAGGACTCAAACATGTACAGAAAAAACTGTGAGGGCCCCAGTGACCTCTGGCTAACCTTGAGCCTCTATGCAAGCAAAAAGCAGAGCCTGAGGTACAATTGTCAAGTGCCTGAGCATCAAAAGGGTACCTCGCTGCCACACGAACTCATGCACACATACACATGCACAGAGAGATGCGTTTGCACACATGCACATGCAACACACAAACACGCGGCACGTGCAGATACCTGTAAATGTGCACACAGTCTCTCAGCAGCAGCAGAAAAGTCACTGGCCCAAGGCATCCCAGGAAAGCACTGACCAGTCGTTAGCTAAAAAGGAAGCTAACCGAACAGACTTCAGTGGTCACAGGCCATAGGGATTACAGACATTACAGACTTAGTCAGGAAAGTCGATATAGAATAACAGTAAAACAGCAACAACCACAAAAATCCTGCAGGACAACAAAGGGGAATACAGATTTGATTTCCAAATGTCATATAATATTATCTAAAATGCCGTTTTTACCAAAAACATTTTAAGACACGTAATAAAACAAGAAATTATGGGCCATATACAGAAAAAAAACAAAAATAGCAGTTGACAAAGAGATGCAACAGCCAGTTTGAACTAACAGACATCTATGGAACTCTTCCAAGAACAGCAGAACACATACAACTTTGTGTTTGTTTTGCTTTCTTTTGTTTTTTCTTAATCTCCTACAAAACTTGTTCAAGAGTGTGCATTGTTTTTAAGTACACATGGATTATTCCCCATATCCTCAACTATAAAGCAAATCTTAGTAAATGTAAAGGACTGAAATCATACACAGTGTACTCTCTGACAACAATGGAATTAGTTTACAAATCAATAACAGAAGGTAACTTAGAGAAACCACAAATATCTGGAAATCAAACAAGAGATTTCCAAATAATACATAATTGAAAAAAGAAACTACAGTGTAAACAAGGAAGTATTTTGATCCGAATCAAAACAAAAATACAGCATGTTGACATTTATGGTGTTCAGCTGAGTGGTACTGAGTTATTTTGACCTAGTGTAGTGACAATATTAGAAATGAAAAGTGATCTCAAGTCAGTAATCTAAGCTTTCCCTGTTAGTATGCTGGTGAATGGCTAAATATCCTTACAATCACACATTATTGGCAATAAAAAGGAATGAAGCATTGATGCACACTACAGGACTGTGAGAGAAGTCATGTGAGAGAAGCCAGGGGCAAGATAGAACATACGCTGTGACAATTTCTATAAAATGAAAGGAAAATTTATAGACACAGAAAGCCCAGTTCTGGTTGCCTGGGGCAAAGGGTCAGAACAGAGATTACCTGTTAATAAGCATAATCTTGTTGAGGGGGATAAAAAAGTTCTAAAATTGATGTATAGTGATGGCTTCAGCCATCAATAAAGTTGCTACACTCACTGAATTATACATTTTAAATGAATGAATTTTATGATTTGTAAACTATACCTTAATACAGCTATTGTAAAAACAAACACTACATGCATCCATGAAAAGATAGGTAGGTAGATAGATGGACCTCTAATATGTGTTTGCTCCCAAATACACTTTCTAAGGAACTCAAAGTATAGCTCTGTGTCAGCAATGATTAGTTTACAGCTATTCTCTTGAGCATCTTATGATGTAAGAGCATATTTTTTTCTAATAATTATTGAAGCTACTAACTAATAAAAAAAAAAAAAGAAAGAAAGAAAACCTAATAGTGTGGAATTTAAATCCATCCAAATATTTCCCTGATGGAGTCTACCATAATTCTCTGTGCAAAATAATAAACAGCAAGGGAAACAAAATTTTGAAATCTCCAAATCACTTTCAGTCTTGTATCCATAACCTATTGCTGCACTTAGAAGCTGAAAACAGCACGAAGTTACCATCTTACAGTGTTCAGAGTCAGGGATCCTGACCCAAGTTAGCTGGGTTCTCTGCTTTGGGCCTTCACACGACAGTCAAGGTGTTGGTTGGGTTGTGTTCTTATCTAGATGCTTAACTGGAGAAGAATCTTTTACCAAGCTCAGTGAGGTTGTTGGAACAGTTTATTTTCCTTAAAGCCTTCTTTTCTAGATTCTTGATCCCAATGGCTTTCCTCAGCTCTTTGCCTCATTCACTCTCCAATATGCCCACTTACTTCTTCAAAGTGAACAATGGGGAGACTCTCTCCAGTGAGTCTCCCAGCAAGATGGAGTCTTAGGCGCTACAGTAATCAGGAGAGTGACAGCCTTGGCTGAATTCTACTGGCTAGACACCATCACATGTCACCCACACTCAAGGGGAGGGGACTATCACTTTGGCCATATTCTACTGGCTAGAAACCATCACAGGCCCTGCCCACACTCTCAGGGAGGGGACTACATAGGATATGATCACCAGAAAGTGAGGTCATGGGTCTGAACTCTACAAGTGTTAATTAAAATATAAGTCATATGTAGATTTTATTTTTGTTTTAAACAGTGTCCATGATTCATTTTTTTTAAGTATTGTATTTACCATAAAATCTCAAGGTAACAAATGAATGGTTCTGCTGCATCTATTGGCACATCATAAACTCATATGCAAGTGTGTGTGCATATAAAATAAATGTGTTATACATATAAACATGTACAAACATATAAAATGTATATACAGTGTTACAGAACCCTGTTTGAGTTCCAAGATAATTTTCCCTTTTAAAATAATAGAAACTGGATTAATCTGTTTCTAGGTCCCAAAAACTTGAATTTTCAAAATTTCAAAATTATTTTAACAGTAAATACACCAGATTTTAAGATAAAATATTAACAAATAATATTTGAATAAAAAGTAAATTAATAAAATTAAAAATATAAAAACATAAAGGCCTGTTTCATCACAATTGAACATTTGATTCAAAACGTACCCCTCACTATTTACAAACTTTCCTGCTGCTTCCAAATTAGAACTGGCAACTTCTCTGTGCATAACAACAGAATGGATCCCAGTCCTTTTCTTAAAGTTCTCCAACCACCCCTTACTGGCTTTAAACTCCTTCTTTTGAGCACTAGTACCAAGCATGCCCTTCACTGAATCATCACCCAGCACCTTGGTGTTCTCAGAAATTATAATCTCAGGAATCATATCAACAGCCAGCTGTTTTTCTCAAGCAATTCAAAGGGAGCTCTAACAGCTTTCTTAGCTTCAACTGGAACTCTAACAGCTTTCTTCTTACTCTCATTTTCCTCACTACACTTTTTAGGACCCATGGCAAATACACTTAGTTGTTATTATATAAAATAATAATGCAAAGCAAGCACAGAACCATAAAATTTGCAGCTAAAACCATATGAGATGCTTTCACTACAACTATAGACAATGAACCAAACTACAAAGCATAGGGGTGGCCCCAGCAGCAGGGAAACGTTGGCACAGAAACACCAACAACGTGGTGGGCATTCAGAATCCAAATCAGTGTTTGGATTTCAGGCAAAATTTCCTCAATATTTTCATTGGGATTCCAAGTTGCTCAAGTTCTGGGGCATCTGGATTCCGGAAGCAGTACTGTACACAATATTCTACTTCACTATGAATGAAACAAATTCTAAATTCTCCATTTTCAGAATGAAAAATATTTGCTTCAATTCTTCATTTCACAAGTTTAGAGAAAATCCAAATATATCAGTCATACAAAGATAGTAAGAGAGCAACCACATCCATTCACCCCTTCTTTAGGGCCCTGATACTGGCTGTGAACAAAAAACATCTCTGCTCATTTACATTTGAAAAATGAGAACAAATATAAACAACTGCACTCTCTCTCTTCCCCTCCTCACGAGTGCCATAATGATCTCTCTGTCACTGTGTATCATTTCACGAAGACTGGAGGACTTGAGTTGCTGTTCTCTTCTTCCCCTCAAGTGTTGTGATCAGCTGGAATCTCCTGGTATCTGTGTGGAATCTGCCCACACTCTGGTGTCCCAGGCCATGTGTGCTTACTCTCCCTCCCATAGAATGGCCTGGATTTTGCTTTGCTCAGAACTGCCACACCTCCAGAGTCAGCCCAGCATCCCCGCTCTGATCGTGCTCCTCTATCCTTATGAATTGTTTACTCGCCTGATTCCCTACATATCTTCTTAAATTGTATAAGACTTCAAATTACTGACTTCTCAGAGTTCCCCTTTCCACTAGCTCTCTACCTTTTTCATTCCTCTCTTTATCTAATTGAATTGCTTGGTTCATTACTTCAATAAAGGTAATAGTTAAGGTAATAGTATTCTATATTAAGAAAGTATTGGTAATTAGTATTCTCTATGAAGAAAGGATATTAGTAGTTAACTATAATTAATAAATAAACTAATTAATAACTATATTAATAGTTAAGGTAATAGTATTCTATATTAAGAAAAAATCAAAGTAACAACTATATAGTTGTTTATTTCCCTTTAGTAAATAAAAACATGTTTAGAGATACTGAAAAAAATGTCAACAAAATTCCTTGTACAAGACAAAAAGTACGTATGTCAAACAAAGAAAATAAAGTAGATGAAATAAAGACCTTTGGGGAAACAAAATTTCTGAAAAAGAATATTCATTGCCAGCACACTTGTGCTACAAGAAATATTAAGGAAAGTTCCTCAAGTATAAAGAAAATGAAAAGAAAGTAAAAGTAAATATAAAAGGTACATTTATGTCATTTTTCATCTCCTTAAAATATAATTCACAGTTATGAGAAAAAAATGATAACATACTGTGGAAATGTAGCATATGTAGAAGTAAAATTATAACAATAGAACAAATGGCAAGATTAGAAAGCAAATTGCAATATGGCATATTAATATTAAAACTTGAGCTATAAGTCCAAAATCATGTTAAATTCACAAGATAACACCCTATCTTAAAAGAGAGATATTGTTAGATTGGATAAAAATGCATGAACCTATTTGATACTTTAATTATAACAATACCCATAATTGAAAGAAAAGTATGCAAAAAGATACATTAGGCAAATAACAAAAGAAAAAGTTAAGAAGGGGCCATTTCCTACAATAAAGACATCAATGGCAGGGAGCATGTAAGAGCCTAAAGGTGTATGCACTAGCAACACAGTTCAAAATACAGGAAGGAAAAAGTTGTAGCTATTACAGGAGAAAGGAATACACAATTATCAATGATGATCTCAGTACTCCTTTTCCAGTAATTGTAAGCCAAAAGCAGAAAATTCAGCAAGGATGAACAATACAAGCAGCCCTCTTGATTCTCTTAAACAGAACAGTCCAGCCAACAACAGCACTACATAAATCCTTTCCAAGGGCATGGAGCTTTCACAATTTTAAACCATTTCAGAGGTTTGAAACCTGGCCCCAAATAGTTTAACTGGAAATTAATCAGTGAAAGACATCCATAAAATCTCAAGCATTTGGAAAATAATGGAAAAATAAATTAAGAGAAGATACCCAAAAAGGGTGATTCCAGGAAAACAGGTCTTCTCAAGGAGACCACAAGGATACACCTGCAGGGTCCTCTCCATGGTGACTCAGCTCTTGGGAATTTATAGACTTGACTTCCTGGAAACTGGAAATGTCCACTTCTGTGAAATCTTGTAGTTCTGTGGGGGTTGGAGTAGCATCTCCCACTTGATTCAAACTGACCAATGAGAAAGTTACCTGTGGTTTGGAACTTTTTGACTAGAGATAAAAAGGGAAAGACAGAACCAGTCAAGGAGTACAGCCATTTCAGATTATTTTATGCCATAAGCTCCACCAGCTGAAATAAAGCCTTTTCTTTTATACACAGGGTGTTTGGGTGTTCTTTCTTTCCATTGGGCCTCATCTTCCTGCAACAAAACTATAAATGGATTACAGAAGGAATCACAAGGGAAATTAGAGAAGATTTTTAACTGAATGATAATGAATATTTCACATATCAAAATGTGTAAATATATAGCCACAACAGTGCTGACAGGAACATATAAAGTATTAAAAACTTATATTGGAAGAGAAAAAAGGTTTCAAATTAATGATATGAAAGTTTCTGACTTAAGAAATTAGAAAAATTAAAGCAAATTCAATTGCAAAGCAATGAAATTAGTGTGTATCTTTCATGAATTGAGGTGAAAAAATGATGTTTTCCGATAGAAAAAATGATATTTTTTTATTACCAAGAGAGCTTTACTGGAAAACAAAAAAAACTGGTCCTAAAAGAAAACACTAAGATGCAAGAAAAAATAAGGAACAAAATCAGAGACTAGATAAACAAACTATCCACGGTTAGACTACATAAGCCTTTAGAATAGGGTGACCAGATTTTAACATCTGTAAGGGGGGACAACATGGCCAGAGGGCAGGGCGGGGGCAGAGCAGGGCCAGGCCTGACAACAATGCAAACTTTGATAAGCAGTTTTCCATAATCACTTATCAGCATTTATTTGTTATTATTACAGTTTAACATTATAAAATTAACAAAAATAATATAAAACTCATATTCTGGCAAAATAGCCACATGGCAACTGAAAACTGTATATTCCCTTCTTATTCTCCCGCCCATTCGTGCATTCTTTCCAAAAATTGGGACTTTTTTAAAACTCTGCCAATGTGGGACAAATTGTTGAAAAGTGGTACTGTTCTGCCAAAAGCGGGACGTCTGGTCACCCTACTTTAGAACTGACCTGAAACCAGTTGTAAAAAGCAAACAATCTCTGCAGAGACTTGACAGAGCCAACTTTGCCCCCACTGAGACCAGTCATCCTCACTTCCAACTTAAAACCAGGGAGAGAAAGCCAAATATTCTCCCCAAACCAATTACATAAGATGTCCTGCTTCTCCTTATCCCACCTGCAGCTTCCCAGCACCAACAACATCCAAACAGCAGGGCCTGAAGTCTCCTTTTATACACACTAAGGTGGTAGCCTACTCCATTGCTCCATCAAAGTTTGAGTAGAGAGTTGCAGTTTATTCTCATTTGGCTGGCCATTATTCTCCACAAAGGTAACGATAAATATTTAGGTGAATATAAATGTTTAAAATTTCATAAAACTGTTATTAATGATTTTTGTTTAACTTGCAAAAGATAAGAAAAGAACTAAATAAATAGAGGCCTCTACCCTGTTCATAGATTGAAAGTCTCAACAGGCGGCGCCTGTGGCTCAATCGGCTAAGGCGCCAGCCACATACACCTAAGGTGGCGGGTTCGAATCCCCAGCCCGGGCCCACCAAACAACAATGATGGCTGCAACCAAAAAAAAAAATGGCCGGGCGTTGTGGCGGGCTCCTGTGGTCCCAGCTACTTGGGAGGCGGAGGCAAGAGACTCGCTTGAGCCCAGGAGTTGGAGGTTGCTATGAGCTGTGATGCCATGGCACTCTACTCAGGTGGATAGCTTGAGGCTCGGTCTAAAAAAAAAAAAAAAAAAAAAGAAAGTTTCAACCTAGTGAAAATGCCCATTATTTCAAATTAATTTATAGGTTTAATGCAATTTCTAGTAAAACCCAGA
>CAUYQV010106697.1:0-35754 GCA_963574575.1 Galagoides demidoff
CCTCCCTTCCTTCCTCCCTCCCTCCCTTCCTTCCTCCCTCCCTCCCTTCCTTCCTTCCTTAGTGCTTTTTTCCTGTGTATCAACCTGTGAAATAATAAGAAATATATTTGCTCTCTGGCCCTGGTTCTTGGTATACAAATCCTAAAGCCCTTTGAATTTCTGGAGTGTTAAAAAGTGTCTTTTATATGCTACTGAGATGACTGGTGGCCCTTAGACAGCTTCAGGATTAGGTCTGGTCACCAGGCAGACCAAAGGATGATTAGAATTGGGACGCTCAGCCCCACCCTCCCACCTGCAGTTAGGGGATAGACTAAGGTTGAGATGATTATCCAAGGGTAAAGTGTGTGTAAGCAATTGTGCCTATGTAATAAGGAATCCATAATACTCCACAAGGAAAGGGTTTGGAGAGTTTTCAGATTGCTGAACACATGGAGGTACCCAGAGGGTGGTGTGTCTGGAGAAGGCAGAGAATCTCTGCACTTTTCCTCATGTTTTTTACCTTATGTATCTCTTCCGTCTGCTGTTCATCTGTATGTTTTATTTTATCCTTTCTTTAATAAGCCAATAGGCAGTTGGTCAGAAATATAGGTGACAACCTACTACTCGTGATTGAAGTAGGGCGTAGTCTTGTGATGCTGAGGCCTAACCTGTGGGATCCGATGCTATCTCCAGGAAGACAATTTGAGAATCAAATTAAATTATAAAACACCCAGTCAATGTCCCCTGAAGAACTGGCTGTTGGTGGGGAAAAATCTCCGCGTGTTTTGGTGACCAGAGGTGAAAGGTTCTGTATTGAGAATGAGAATGGGGAATGCATTGTTCTTGTTACTTGCCCAACTTCTACATTACCTGTAGACTTTCTGGGAGAATTGATCAAACACATCGTAAACTACCCAGCAGGTCATCTATCCATATTTTTTCTTGGTATCATTTTCTTCTGGAGCCCCTTCTCCTCGTGTCCCCAGATGAACTGGTTCTGTTTTAGGCATACAGTTCAGATGCTATCTCAGGATTACCTTTATTACCAAGACACTGGAAACTCCTCTCACATTTTCCAACATTGGCCCCGTAACTTTCTTTTTCATTCCTTATTTTTATGGAGCACATCTTCCAGCAACTTCTTGAGAAAGGCTGTTTTGGGGATAAAATTTTTTGATAAATTGTGACTGTGTCAGGGATGCATTCAGCTACAAAGAATAGAAAACTTGACTACAGCAATTTTTAGCAGGTGGGGTTTCAAGTTTTTTCTTTTTTTTTTAAATTTTATTGAATGGTAACTATGTACATTAATGCACTTCTGGGGTACAGTGTGGGGTTTTCGCATGCAATCTGAAATACTTCCATCAAACTGATCAACACAGCCTTCATGTCATTTTCTCAGGGGTTTCAAGTTTTGTTGTTTTTTTTCTTATGACAAACAATCATTGTAAAGTAAGCAGTGTAGTAGCAGATGTGACTGGTCAGTGATACAACCAGGGAGCCAAATGCTTTATTGGGATCTGCTGTGCCTGGATGTTCTTATTGCCTCATGGCCCCATGATGGCTGCTGTACTCCTTGGCCTTGTCTCTGCATTCCAGGCAGTAATAGAGCAGAAAAGGCAAAAGGCAGAGCCAGCAAATGTGTTTTCAACAGGAAAATAGTTCTGTGAACCTTTGTGACAAATTTTCTCTCAGTTCTCCTTGGCCAGACTGGTGATGCAGAGGCCACTGCTACTATTTTATTAACACACTGGTACTTCTTCTTCTTCTTTTTTTTTTTTTTTTGGAGACAGAGCCTCAAGCTATCCCCCTGGGTAGAGTGCCATGGCATCACAGCTCACAGCAACCTCCAACTCCTGGGCTCAAGCGAGTCTCCTGCCTCCGCCTCCCAAGCAGCTGAGACCACAGGCGCCCACCACAACGCCCGGCCATTTTTTGGTTGCAGCCATCATTGTTGTTTGGTGGGCCCGGGCTGGGGATTCGAACCCGCCACCTTAGGTGTACATGGCTGGTGCCTTAGTCGATTGAGCCACAGGCGCCAAGCCAACACACTGGTACTTCAAATAAAACAGTTCTGTGAGTGGAAAAGGAGGCCGAAATGTACGTTTGCCATACCTTACATATGAAAATGAAAAGTATGTGTGTATATGTGCACGCGGGCACACACACACACACACACACACACACACACACAAATTCCGCTGTCATTTCCTAGTTGGTTTAGGTATAAAATTCCAAGGTGGAAGTCATATTTTCTCAGTGTTTTATAAGATATGTGTTCATTATCTCTATGGTCATAACTGCTTGAGAAGTTGATAGCATTCTTATTGTCAATTCTCTGAATGTATTTTTTTTTTCCTTTTTGGAAGTGATTTTTTTTTTCTCACTAGTATTTTTACATTTTATGGCGATACATTTTAGTGAAGTTCTTATCAGTAATTGTGTTAGGAACTTGGGGGGGGCTCTTTCAGTTTGATAATTCATATTGTAAAGTTCTAGCATACTTTCTTGTATTACTTCTTCAATTATTTCTTACTGTTTTTGCCATGCTTTTTCTGAAACTGCTATTAGCTGGCTGTCCCAACATCTTGAAAATACCCTTTAATTTTCTCATCTACGTTTTTATGTCTTTGCATTTTTGTGCTACTTCCTGGAAAGGTTGTTCAATTTCATTTCCTAATCCTTCTATTTAAATTTTTTATTTCTCTGATTATACATTTAATTCCAAGAGGTGTTTCTTATTCTATGAATATTCTTTATTATAATGCCCTATTCTTTTGTGTGATGAATATGTTTGCTATTAACTCTGTACTGATCAGTACTTATTAAACATTTTCTGTTCAGTTCATTCTCCTTGTTAGTTCTGAGATTCTCTTTTCTTCCTCATTTATGATAACATCTTTTTTTCCTTAAATGCCCTATTTTTAAACTCTCTGATATTTAATAACATTAAAGAGCTAATTGGAAGTCTTGTATCCTTCCACAGATGCATTTATTGACTAGTGGGCTTTCATTTTAGTGGGAGACCTCTATATATCACTGACTCTTTTTTTCTTACGCTGGTCAGTTTTTCCAAGGAAGAATTCTTCAGTCTCCTACTAATGCAATTTAAGTCTGGCCGTACAGCTTGTGAGCTAAGCCGGGTAACTGGGTTAAAGAGGCTGTCTTGCCATTCAGTATGCTTTTTTTTTTTTTTAAATCCTTTTATTTTCAATTTGGTGCTTTGCTCTCCATCCCTCCTTATACCTGAGAATCCGAAACTTCTCTATTTCAGTGTTTTCAGCAATTGCGTCTTCTGTGTGTGTCAGTGAGAGGGACAGTCACTTACCTGAGCTGGCTTTGCAGGGGGATCTGGGGCCCTAACTTTTTGCATGATCTTTCAGCCCCACCCTGTATTGGCCTTGAAAGGTACCCAGTGACCCCATTCCCCAATTTTTCCAGCCTTCTGCTTATCTATCACCTTCTGATGGCTTCTCTCTTCTCCAGCTCATGGGTTACAGCCCTCTTTTCCCTAGTTAAACAGGTAACTTGTCCATCCTCCAAAGCTTTGCTACTTTCTCTTACATATTATCTTCTCACCAATCTTTTGTTTTTTATTGTGACGCTTATTCCTTTATTTCAGGGTTTCGGGAGGGAGGACCGAGGAACACCTGTGACTCTGCCATGCACATGCACAAGTCAGCCCTGGCTTAATTACCATACTTCACATTCACACACGTCTTCTTTCTCTTACCGATCACTTGGCCTTTCTAATTCTTCTTTGGGAAAACAAAAATTAAACTCCTTTTTAAATGTTTCAAAACTTTTTTTTTTCAAAATCCATGAAAACTCAGTCAACATACACCTAATTAGATAAATGTTGCAGCTGTGGAAACTAAAAAAATAAAAAGTAAAAAAAAAAAAAAAAAAGAATGCAGCTACATCATTTGAAGAAGCTAAGTATATTTCTTCCTGGTGTAGCTGATGCTGTAATGAACTCATTACAGTTGAAAAAAATAATTTTTTTTTTTTTACCAGAGTGTGTTTCAGAGGCTTTTTAAGCTAAAGTGTTCTTGTAGTATCCAGGATTAGCAAGACAGGTGTGAGAAGCCCATCCCACACGGCTCTCCCTATAGCCCCTTGACTGCCTGCCCATGGGACACTGTGTTAAAAAGCTCTGGAGTCTATATATGTTCTTCAGTTTTCAGGTCAGTGAGATTGAGGAGCGAGGTTGATCTGATCTAGACAGAATGTTTTCAAAGGTAGTGTTTGTGCATTTTCAGTAGCTGTTTTTTAAAATGTTTGGTTAGTGTTTTATGAAACCTAAAATTTTCATGCCAGCCCAGAGTCACTGAAAATGGCATTTATTGAGCGCTGCGGTGCCAGGAGTTGTGCCAAGTTGTCTGTCCTCACTGCCTCACAGTCCAGGCGCGAGGATCTCACCATCAGCCTGCTACCGTCCTGCAGAAGAGGAAACTGTGGCTTCATGTGGCATCTGCCAAATGGCAGAGGGAAACCTATGCCAGGAGTGTCTAGGTCATGGCCACGTGCAGATTATGTGAGGACATTCTGTTTATCTGTGGTGGTGGATATCATGAAAATTATGCAGGGACCTTTTCTTATTTTTTGCTCATGAGCTTTCGTTAGTGATTGTGTGTTTACTGTGTGGCCCAAGGCACTCTTATTCCTGTGTGGCCCAGAGAAGTCAAATGGCTGGACACCCCTGCTAGACTGTATCATGATGGAGACGAGGTCTTAACCTAGCTGCGATAAACACTTTGTAATTGATGTACTCTATCTTTGGCATGATTGTAATGCCTATAGCGGTGAGATTATAATTTAGCTTGGTTTTAAAGAGAATGCAAGTCAGATAAACTCTGCAGATGGAAATGTGTGCACGGATGTCGTGGCTCCGCACAGGCTGCCTTCGGAGTCTTCATCCTTTCTCCAGCTCATGTTTCCCCCTGTTTCCCTGTGCTGTATTGACTACTCAGTGTAATTTGCCTCCAATTGATAGATGGAGCAGAGAAGCTGAATAATTCAGCATCACATTGATATTTTGTATCCTTTAAGCTTTCATTTCATCCTGAGGCTACATTAAGAGCTCAGCTTCATGGCAACTATTTTTAAAATGGGACAGCTTCCTTGAATGATTCTGGCCCTTCTGTCTCTTCACCTGTCCCTGGAAGCTTGGGTCTCCCCAGTCAATTCTTAGAAACACTTATGTACCGTGACACATCTTTCCCTCGCAGGGCATGATAAGCACTGGCTTGCAGTTTGACCAAAAATATTCCCTTGTTTTGTGTTTTGCTATGTTTGTAATTAAAGTGAGGGTAGAATTTCAGCATTTCTTATGAGCTCTGTGTTCCCTCCAATCTGAATGTGATCAGAGAACCTGGTTTTGCTCTTTTTGTTTTGTTTTAATCCTGGGCATTTTGGTGGGAGCTGCATTAGGAGTTAGAATTTGTGTTCTATCTTAGAGTGCAGCTGCTCTCTGGGTAATGGAAAGGCACATTCCTGAAATGAAGCATACTAAGTAAAAATTTTAAGCCAATTTCAGTATAATTTGAAATATGATCTTGAAAAAAATGACTGGAAATTTGGGCCCCCTCATTTATTCTTTTATGAAATATGAAAATTTTAAAGTTGAAAAAAACATAGAATAAGTTACGCACTTTCATTCTTACCAACCAAATTTTACTATGTACACGTCGGAACTTGTACAATTGGAAGATGTAAAACGTTAGCCAGACCCGTAGCCATTGTTCCTCCTCCTCCCCATCTAGTTCTCAGTCCTCCTCGTCTAAAGATTACTCTGAGGTCAATGGGCTTATGTAGGCACATACCCATCATCAACATCTGATATTGCCTTTGTATTTAAATATTAGTAAATGGTACCCTATTGGATATGACAACCTTCTGCAACTTGGTATGTATTTTTAAGACTTACGTCAAGGGTGGCACCTGTGGCTCAGTGAGTAGGGTGCCGGCCCCATATACCAAAGGTGGCAGGTGCAAACCCAGCCCCTGCCAAACTGCAACAACAAAAAAATAGCGCGGCGTTGTAGTGGGCGCCTGTAGTCCCAGCTACTCAGGAGGCTGAGGCAAGAGAATCACCTAAGCCCAAGCGCTTCAGGTTGCTGTGAGCTGTGATGCCATGGCACTTCACCAAGGGTGACAAAGTGAGACTCTGTCTCAAAAAAAAAAAAAAAAGATTTATGTCAATATATGTGTTTGTTCATCTCTTTCAATTGAATGATTAAATCACCAATCGTACACTCCTCTGCGGATAAATATCTCTTTCTCTAGCTTTTTGATACTGTAATCGTGCAAGGATCCATATTCCTGTCTCCTTGTTGTGAGCCCTAGGGATCTGTGACAGTGGATTTCTAAATTGTAGAGTACACCAATTTTCTAATTTCCTATGTTTTGTTAAATTGCTTTGTGAATTGGTTGTGCTAATTTGCCTGCTTACTTGCTGGAGAGTTCTGGTTACAAACACATCTGTCAATACTCGCTATTGTCAGTCTTTTAAAATGTTGCCAAGCTGGTTGTGAAATAAATAGCTTTTGCTGTTTTTAGATATTGCTCATTCTTTTTTACTCGTTGTACTAGACTGCTGAAAGATTATTCACACCTGTTTCTTCCTGGTTCTGTTAATTTAGAGGTTCTATATTCTGTTTCCGCAATTGTAGCGCACGTGGTAGTACTGCTACATTTTTAACATTTGTACTTTAGCAACAGAATCTAGGAGTCAGTGACTCAGGTGTCCTCCGAAACAATCCTACGGACTCAGCGTGCCTTGCATCAATCATTCTTGCGACTTTTTGTCATTGTCGTCCTCTAGTATTTTAGTCCTACCATTTTGAAACACATCTCTCATCCAAAAACTGTGGTAGGCAGTAGTAGGCTCTGTTCTGTGTCCGGCAGTCCAGGCTGGTTTTTTTTTTTTTACTCCATGTGCTGGGATCATTCGTGCATCACAGCTTCTTGCAAACTGCCCCCATGTCTGGATTCAGCTTCTTCTCAGGAGGGTAGTCTTCCATTAAAGGTCTTTGAGTAGAAAAATCTTTGTACTTTTTTGCCTGGAAAATGTTTATTTTGTCTTTCTCGTGAATGTTAGTTTAGCCATGTGTAGAATTCTAGGTTGGCAGTTACTTTTCTTTAGCGGGCATCACGTAATTCCCCTGTTCCTGTTAAGAAGTCTTTAGTTTATGGGCAGTGCCTGTGGCTCAAGGGATTAGGGTGCTGGCCCCATATATGGAGGTGGTGGGTTCAAACCCGGCCCTGGCCAAAAACTGTAAAAAAAAAAAAAAAAAAAGGAAGTCTTTAGTTTAATGATTGTTCCTGTACACTAAACTTGCCTTTTCCTCTGGTTGCTTTTAAGGCAGTTCTTTGTTACTGTTTTCATGTGTGTGGTCCTGTCTTTTTTATTATCATGTGTTTTTATATGGATTTATTTTTACATATGTATATCTGGCCTTGCTTGCTGTACTTCTTGAATCCAGTCAATTATGAAGGGTTTTAACCATTATCCCTTCAACGACTGCCTCACCCTTTTTCCTCCATTACCACCTTTGGAATTTTTATTATATGTAATTGGACGTAGCATTCAGTAATCCTATCTTCAGCTTCTGTTTCTTTTTATCACTCTTTGCTGTGTACTCTGATGACATCTCCTAGTCTCAATTCCACTTCCTCAATTCTCTCTGGAGCTGTGTCTAAGTTGCTGTTTAAACTGTCCGTGGACTGACTTTACGTTTTCTAATGTCTTTGTTTTTTCCTATGTGAGCTTCGTTTTGCTCTTAAACTTGTTAGAGCTTTTAAAAAACGTGTTCCATGATCTTTTATTATGACTGCTTTGTATTCCTCCGTGTCTTTACTAGTTTTGGATGTATATATCATTATCCATTTCAGATTATTCTATCTCACGTTCTTAGGTACTGATTCTGTATTAACCTGGACTGTCTCTTCCAATGCCTTGCAATTTTAAATTAGGAACTCTGTTAGAGACTTTTTGCTCTCTGGTAGGCACCCTGGACCCCAAAAGCTCCCGTGGAACAGAGTTTGTTTACTTATGACAGCTGCCACGAGGATTTCACTTGTCTAAACCCAGTTTTTGTGTAAATGTCTCTTTGTGGGAGTTTCACACCACATGGGTTATTGCAATTTTGATCTTCACACCTGTGGGGAAGAGGCTTGAGGTTTTGATTCTCTTGGGAGACTTCTAAACCCTCACCAGATCTCTGAGCAGACATGTCACTTTGAAGTTTCCCTGCGCATTTGGTGAAGTCTTTCTCAGCTGGATGACTTGGCAAGGGCTCAGCTATAGGTCTCCAGCTGTGTGTGCAGAGTACACCTCCCTCCCGCTGCTGCACCTGCACGTCCTGGGGTGAAGGCATCTGTCTGCTGTGCCTCCTGGGCTTCTAAGGCTCCTGCAGCATTCCAGGGTTTTGGCTGGGGGTTCCTGTAATTCCCTGGTGATTTCCTTTCCTTTCTTTCTGTGGGCATTCTAAAAACTCTGCCACATTTTACTTGGCATTTTGTGTTTGTGGTAGGAAGGCTTCTATCTGCCTCAGTTTGGTCCGCTGCATTTTCAGAGTCAAAGTCCCCGTTCCTGACTCTTTGGCTCTTTCAGTCAACACATTTGTTTGCTGCCTGTTTTCATCCTAGATTTGAGCCAGGAACTGGTGATACAGAGGTGAGAACCCCTGACGCCGGCCCTCTTGCCTCGTGGCATATGGAGTGAGCGGGTCCTAAAGACATGCAGAAAATGAGCCAAACCCACCTGGCAGCCTCAGTCTCAGCCTCCAACACTCCAAACACTCAGTCGGAAAAGCCGGTCAGCTGCTTTCCTGCTGGCATGTTAGTCTTTGCCTTGGCAGCTGCAGGGGTGAGATGTGCTAATGATGGGGCCAAGCTGAGCTTTGGGGGTGAAGCCCTCAGCTGTTCCCATCTCCCTCTGGCTGCGGCAGATGAGAGCAGCTGGGAAGCAGTGCCAGGACTCACTCCCAGAAGCTGCTCCTCTGCCAGCGGAGGTGTCAACAGAATTCCATTCATGCGAGCCTTCCAGGAGTGCATTCCGAGTCGGTCCACACCTTAACAGTCTAATATAGAGCGAGCATTGTACGATGGAGGAAGCTGATGCGGAGACACGCGTTTGCATATCTTTGTAACCTTTGGAATGGATGCTGATTCTGCAGACTGATTTCCCCACTGACATCTAGTTGCCTGATTATCACTGAAGTTTGGATGTGCTGGGTTCAGTCAACTCAAGTGGTTACGTTTTACTTCTAGTTTCCTAGTAGGGAAAGTCTGTTCCTGGGAGCGTGATGTACTCAGCTGCAGTAGACAGTCCTTTCGAAGCTTCCTCTCTGTTTTCTCTCATGTATTTGGGTCTCTTTTCTCTGTTTCTTGTTGCTGACACCTTGAAGAAGTGTCTTTCTTTTTAAAAATTATTTATTTTTTATTAAGTCCTTTCTTTCTCAGCACGGCTGAAGGCTAAAGCCATTGGTTGTAGAAGCTCAGTAAGGAACTGATTTCAAAAGGGGTGGCAGAAGGGACTGGATAGGGTGTAGTTTATAAAAGCTAAATCAGGACAACTGTTTTCAAGCATAAAATGTCTCTAACAGAAGCATCTGTTTCTCTTATGGACATTGATGAGATTTCTTTAACTTATCTCCCATGATGTTACAACCTTGTGGATTTAGTAGGTCGAGAGAGCTGTGTTCTTGTGCTGTCATTATAAAGTTGGCAGGTGGCTTGGATCAGGGCCAGAATTCTGGACTTGGAGTGAGAAGTGGCTCTGAGTCCTGGCTTGGCCTCTTTACGGCTGTCTGACCTTGCAGAACTCATTAAATCATAACCCAGTTTCTTTGTCAATGAAGAATAAGGATACCTACCGCCTAGCTCCCTGGCTGTGATGAGCGCTCAGGAAGGGGAGTGTTGGGCAAGGGCATTGTCATGTAAGGTCTTCTCCTCAGATCTTACAGAGTGACACCTGGTGCCACTGTTTGTTCACTGACTGAAGTTGACCCTCATGCCTTGGAAGGCACAAGTTCTCAGCATCCGTGAGCCACCATTCCCTCCTGCTCTTGGCAGATGGGTGTCTGAGTTAATCCCACAGTTCAGCAAAAGGGGTGGCACAGGTTTGGGAGAGCAGGATGGTTTCTGTTCCTTTCTCTCCCACGAAAAATCTCATGTTTCAGTCTTTGTTTTAATTGATCTAGGGTTGGGGACCCTCTTTGTCCATCAGGGCTATTTAAAATCATTCTTATAATGTCACCCTTTTCAACTATTGTGTGCTTATGGCAAACAAAATGGTGATCAGTTGCCTCCTTTTCTGCTGTGTGGGACCTACTGAGGGCTGGACGTAAGGACTGGAGAGAATGAAGGGCAACGGAGACTCCAGCTAGGGGCGTGGATTTTTCCAGTCCTGGTTTCCATGGGCTTCTTGAGAAAAAAAGGCTTGGGAGGCCGACTCAGAGTAGGAGTAGAAGGGTGCTGGGCAGTCCTCATAAGATTTGCTAGAGAAGGCAATAGCATATTTGTGGAAAGTTCTTGACCTCAGTGTTGCTCACTGCAGAGTGTGTGATTCTGACGGTGTGGCCACTTAGACACAGCATCCTGTGCTTCTGAACAATACAAATTTGGAACATGCTGAAATCAGACAGACCAAATAGTAGTGTTATTTTCCCAATTTACAGAAAACATAAGTAAATGGAAAGATTTTTCCCTCCACTGCTAAGACAGTTTACCTACAAATCTTTCTTGAACTGTGAGTGCCAGCTACCATTTCTTCTGAGTTGCAAAGAAACAAATCAATTTTCTGAAACGTCCACTCTGTCTTAACACCTTGTCAGGTGACTCCCGAGGGATCCTGGCGATGGCTTTGCCTGCAGACCTGAGGGATGGTCATGTTTCCCAGTAACAATTGCCCTTCCTTTGTAGGGTAGAATTAAGGACTTCCACAAAGAAGTTTTGGCTTTGTGGCTCGTGTGTCTGTTCCACAAAATTCCCATACATTCCATGTTTCAGCTCATTCTTGCCACCCCACCAGAAGGCAGGCACTGTGATCACTCCCTTCTCCAATCAGGAGAGTCATTGCTATAAAGTGTAATTCCATATAAGGTCATGTCGCTAGCAGGTGGCAGCTGGGATTATGCACAAATAGGGAATATAATAGAAGTGGGACCTACACTTCTAATAGCAATAGTAATGGCCTCACCCTAACTTTCAGCAGGCCCTGGGCTAAGCTGATTGACTGGATAAAATATCACTAGAGCCCCTAAGGCATGGGCCATTATTGTTTCCATTTTACAGGTGAAGAAAGTGAGGCATAGAAAACTTGGGATTTGTCTTAGCCCCTGCATCTTGTAAGGGACTGAGCCGGCCTGAACTAGGCAGTTGACCTCACAGCCATGTGCTAAACCCTGGGCTACCCCGGGAGCAACCATGACCTCCTGTGCCCTTCTAAACTCTGACCCCTTCACAATGCCTTCAACGCGCATTGATCCTGGGACACTGGGTTTTGAGAATAGCTCATCTTTCTAGGAAGACCATGGGGTACGAATGATACTTAAATCTTTTGCTATGGGGATCCTAGGAACTTGTCCTGTGGGCCCTGATCTACAAGGGCTGACAGAGGACTGGGGGCCTGCTTTCAGCGCCTAGGACTTTAACTCTTCATATGATGAATTACCACAACTTAATGGCTTATAATAATGCTCACTTCTGACCTCACAGCTTCTGTGGATCAGGACTTCCCTGGGCCCTCTGAGCTCCTTACAGGCTGTGACCAAGTTGTCAGCCAGGACCAGGTCTCACCTGAAGGCCCACCTGGGAAGGACCTGTTTTTGAGCTGACATAACCATGGCAGAATCCAGTCTCTTGAGCTGTCAAACTGAAGGTCTCGGTTCCTAGCTGGCTGTCGGCCAGAGGCCCCTCGCATTTCCCTAACAAACGTTCTCTCCACTATAGAAGTGTGCTTTACCAAGGCTGGCAAGCTGAGAAGGACCGAGAGTCTGCAGGCAAGACAAGTCACACACTATAGTCTAATCATGGAAGCGATGCCCATATTCTCTTGGTCGGAAGCAAGTCACTAGAACAATCCACTCTTTTTTATTTTATTTCAGATTCATATGAGGGTACAAATGTTTAGGTTATATTGTTTTCATTTCTAAGATAAAGTTCAAGTTGTAGTTGAGCCCTTCACCCAGGGGGTGTGCTGTCTACCCTTTACATTGTGCACATTTGATCCCATAATCCCATTGCTAGGCCATCCATGGAGAAGAAAAAAAAATCATTTTACCACAAGTACATTTGTATTAGAATGTTTACTGGAGCTCAATTCACAATCACCAAGATGAGGGAGCAACCCAAGAGACTGTCCACTCTTAACCCTGATCCCAACCTTGAGAGGGTAACCCAGGAAGTAAACACCAGGAAGCAGAGGTCCTTGGGAATGGTCTCAGCTGTCCGTCTACCGCAAGGAGTTAATTAGATAATGAGCATTGCTGACAGTGGGTATGACTTTGACAGCTGCAAGCTGCTGTTTTCAGAGGTGTCTGCTCACTATGCGTGGGTATCAGAATGGGCAGCAGCACCCTTTGGTTAAGGCGGTTCTGTTTCTGCATTTTAGTTGTTTACCTTAGGTCAGTGGTTCTCAACCTTCCTGATGCCTCCTAATGCCACAACCCTTTAATACAGTTCCTCATGTTGTGGTGACCCCCAACCATAAAATATTTTCATTGCTACTTCATAACTGTAATTTTGCTACTGTTATGAATCATAATGTAAATATCTGATATGCAGGATGTATTTTCATTGTTACAAAGGGGCTGCGACCTACAGGTTGAGAACTGCTGCCTTAGCTGGTCCCCATCTTTCCTTCTTTCTCCTTTGTTTTTTTTTTTTTTTCTTCAGTTTTAGGCCAGAGCCGGGTTTGAATGCACCACCTCTGGTATATGGGGCTGGCACCCTACTCTTTTGAGCCACAGGCACCTCCTCTCCTTTTCTTTTTTTTATAACTGGAGTGTCTCTGTTGGCTGAGCCTGACCTTCTTCCCCATCCTGATGTGGAGAACTGGCCCACCCCCTGCTTGGCTTGTACGTCACTTCTTCCCAAAGTGGTCCATTGGCCCTTCCTACCCACCCCAGGCAAGGAGACGTCCCCTACAAAGTGCTCTCAAAGTGCTGTTTCTCCATCTTTGCACATCTCACCTGGTGTGCACCTGTTTGTCTTCTGGTTAGAATTTAAGTTCCAGGGTGACAGAGACTAGATCCATCTTCTTCCCTGTTGAGTGGCCTGGGCCTAGAGCATCATGGCGGGTTAGTCTTTGTTGGCACAGGAGTAGACGGCCCCACTTCATGTGCTGCTGTTTCTTTTCAGCAAATGAGATTCACTGAGCTCTACTCTTAAAAGTTTTTGTCTTTGTACAACCTTTCATGTAAATGAATTATACATTTGGGAAGTCTTTTTTAGGAAGACCATACTATGATACCATTTTGAATTGTTAGATTGGGTAGAAAATGTGACCTGGAAATTTAATGAAACTTGGAAGAGGTCTTTGCTCATTTTAGCTTTTCCTTTGATCTTCCTGAGAAGTATCCAGATAGAAGGATGAGTAGGAATAACTCCGTGGACTTGTTTGGGTTTTCTGTAGCCGCACTTAGTGACCTGGTGATGATAAGCTTAACTTTATATTTACTGTTTTTCCTTTTTTTATTCCCCCTTTCCCACTTTAAACTCTTGAAGTAATTTTGACCCAAATGAGTCAAAATTCAGTGGGAGGATAAAATGACTCTTTCTGAAACAGAGCTCAACTTCAGCAACTATAAAAGAAAAAAACAAAAAAACCCAAGCCTGAAAACAAAGTATCTTACGTCGGGCTAATTTGCAAATCACAAATCTTACCTTATAGTGCTTCCTTACATTGACCTTGGTTATCCTTTTGTTGACATCCGTGTCTGATTTCAGTGGTTTGGGGAAAAACATTTTTATATATAGAAGTTTGAAAACTTAACATGAAAGATTACTGTTGATACATTCACAGTCATTTAAAAAGCACATTCTTAAAGTTGTACCCTATTTATTTTTATAATTCATCTTTGCCTTGGTGGTTTACCATTCATCCTTTGTAGAAATAGCATAAAAACTGCTGGGATCATGAAATTGCGAAGTAGGTTATTGAAGGAATCATGGAATTAGTGTTTCTGGAGGGTTTTAGTATAAATAACAACTGGGTGGCCTCACTAGTTACAGTCCTAGGAATATGGACTACAGATTAGCCAGCCCATTCATTTCCTTTTATCTTGTTTATTACACACACACACACACACACACACACAATGTATTGTCCGAATCACATGAAGGAAACACAGCCAGGATGTGGATTGAAAGTCCAAGCTTGTAAGAGGTGAGGCTCACCAGAGGTGCAGGAGAGCCTTGAACAGCTTTTGCAGTGGCTATTTGTTGAGGGAAAACACAACAGGTGTGAAGAGTGCTGAGTAATGACGTACAGGGGCTACGTGCTTAAGGACCACCTAAAAGGAAACTACATTCTCTTTCTCCACAGCTCCCATTACGAAGTACCATAAAATGTTTAAGGTTTAACACCTGCTTACTATCGCATGACCAGTCTTATGTCATTCTGGAACACGGAGTTACTTGGGGGCTTGCCTCCAAGTTACAAGGTATCTCTAGGCTTGCCAGGAGACTGTCTTGCTCTCAGCATTTCTTTTGATGTCTTAATAGGTGAATGTCCTTGCAAGCATGATGTTCATTCCCCCACAATGTATAGATCCACACATGCATACCATGTATGTTTATGGACATATATCCAGAAATCTATGTTGGATTCCCTAGTAGTAAGGATTTTATGTCTGTGTTCATAAGAAATATTGGTCTGAGATATTTTTTCTTCCTATTCTTGTCTAGATTTTATACTGGCCTCACACTATCATACTAAAGAGTTAGGAAAGTTCTTTCCGTGTTTATTTTGTGGAATGGTTACTATAAGACTGCTATTTCTCTCTTAAAGGTTGGATAGACATCTCTTCAGGGTAGCCATCTGGGCGTGGAGGCTCAAAAACTGTCCATGTCATCTGAGTTTATTGCCAACAAATTTATCGCCATAACATTTTTCATACATTTTTTAGCACTTTATGCCCATATTATCTGCAATGATATTCCTCCTCTTAAAGTCCTGAAACGGATCATTTTTTTTCCTCCAATTTTTTCTTTCTTCTTGCTAGGCATTTAACAACTTTATCACCGTTGTCAAACAACCGACTTGGGTTCCACGGATTTTCTCTTTTGATTCTTGTGCCGTTGATTTCTGTTCATTATTTTTATCGCTTCCCTTCTGCTTTGTCGATTTGCTCCTCTGTTAGCTGCTTTTGGTGGATCCCGAGATATTAAACCCCCAAATTTCTCATTTTCTAGCATAACCATTTGTAAATATAAATATCTCTGTAGAGTCTGCCTTCACATTCTCATTAGGATGCCTTATCCTTAGTTCAAAATATATATTTTTAATTTCTTTGTAATTTTTTTCTTTGACCCATGGCTTATGTAGAAGCATAATTCTTAATTTTCACACTATTGAGATTTTTTGAAGTTAAATTTTTACTTTAAATTTGTGATTCGATTTTCTCGTGATCAGAGAATGTATTCTTTCTGATTTTGATCATCGCATTTGTTGCAAGCTGATTTTATCTCCTACCTTGTAGTTCCATGAACAATCAAAAGGAATGTGTATTCTGCAGTTGCCAGGTGGGGTGGTGTTCTGGAAATGGCCCCTAATGATGATGGTGTTTTCAAATCTTTTTTTTTTTTTTTTTGCAGTTTTTGGCCAGGGCCGGGCTTGAACCTGCTACCCCCAGTATGTGGGGCCAGCGCCCTCCTCTTTGTGCCACAGGCACGGCCCTCAAATCTTATCAACCTCACTCATCTTTTCTGTTTACCATTTCTATCAATTATGGGACAGGAGGCAAACCTTTAACTACAATTATCAATTTATATATCCTTTTAGTGCTCACATCTTCTTCATGAATTTTGAAAGCCTTGTTAGGTTTATATACCTCTAGGATTATCATGTTGTCTTGTTGAATTGACCTACTTATGAAATTTTCTTCTTTATCTCTGGTGGTATTTCTTATCTTGAAATCTACTTGGACAGACATGGATACAACCTCCCTGTGTTTGTGTTCATGTGTGTACGCACGGAGCATCTGGTTTCCTCTTCCTCTTCTTTTTTTTTCACTTTCGATATGCCTGTATTTATGCTTGACATGCATTTCTTGGAAACAGCCTATACTGACTGCATTTTAATCCATTTTGAGAGTTGTTACCTTTTAATTGAAATATTTAATTTGATTACATTTAGTTTCTCATGTGGGAGGAGAGCTCATCCTCTTGCTATTTTAAAAATACTTGCCTGCTGTGTTTTTGTTTTTTCCTTTTCCTGTTTTCTTTTGGATTGAGTAGCTTGTGTTCTATTTTGTTTAGTTGTGGTTCTTAGTTTTATTATATTTTCGTGGCTGCCATAAGGATTAAAATATATATCTTTAACTTACAAAGTTATTGAAAGGAACGTGCACGTACCTGTGAGAGCCAGAAAGGCTGCGTGACGTTCCTGTGGAAGCAGCGTCTTCATCCATAGTTTTGTGGTTGTATTAATTTTTTTTACATTTAAATTATTCATGCATCCATCTGGCTTTATTTCTATAGAGAGACTATGAATTCACATCCATGACTCCTGAGTTGTGACCCCTGTTTTATTTCAGTCTATTTGAAATACTACCTTGATCATATACTAAGTTTTTCTACACCTTTGGATCCATTTGCTCATTTTCCTTCACTTCTGTGGATCTGTCTATCCATGTATGCGCATTACCTACTTAATGACTGCTACTGGATAATTCTAATATCTGGCCAAACTCAGCCATTTATATTATTCTTTCAGAATTTTTGTACCTTGATTATTTTCCACATAAACTTTATAATCTAAGGGAAATCACAGTGAGTGTGAGCAGGATTGGGCTAGAGCTGCAGGTGAATTCAGAGGGGAGGAGGCCCTGCAGGGTTGCGTGCTTGCCGTCTGCCTTCCAGAGGCTGTGCTCACTCTTTCTGACCCGTTCTCTGAAGCCTCCTCATCTCTAGCTAGTGGAATTCTTGCTGTCAAATATTTATCACCTTTTTTTTTTTTTTTTTGCCAATTTTCTATGTTAAAATATTTTAATTTACCTTTTAAATTTATTGTTGGGGTTTAAGGAGCCTATTAAACAACACCTTCCTTTTTCTTAGGAGGCTGAATGTTGGTGACCAAAACCGTTATTACTGAGATGATTGGAGACTTTGGCTTTAGGTCTTCGAGTGAGTTATGACTGCTTCACTTCCAAATGAGTCACCAGTCCTGCTGGACAATATTGACGATATTGAGTCTTGCCTGATAGGGTCATAATTATGGCCAAGAATAGGCCAGAAGGAATGTGTAGATAGAGGCAAGAACATGAGGAGATCCCAGAGGAAGTGAGCCACAAATCCAGTTCCTCCTCCCAGACTCTTACATGCATCACTGTTTTGTCCCTGGAGGAGCTGAAGGTGGGCAGGGAGGCCAGGAGTATTAATCTAATGAAGTTCATGCAGGTGGGAACAAAAGCAGCAGGGAGGAGGGAAGTGTGGGAGGAAGACAATTCTCTTTAGATACTTACTAATGCAGTTGAATTTTTTCCTCTTATTGTTTATCAACAACGTGTGATTCTTCTTTTTTGGAATTGTCAGTTGATATCCTTTGATCACTTTGTTACTGAGGATTTTTGGCTTCCCTTCATTGATTTGCCAAGAATTGTTTGTGCATTATAATACTATCCTTTGGTGAACCATAATTTGAGATAGATAGCATTACTATTCATTTCCTACAGAATGTTTTTTAGGTATTTTTCCCAGTTATTTTTCTTTTCTTATCATAAATGGGATCCAACTTATAATTTTATTTTTGTAATGGTGTTTTCTTGTATTCATTTACATATACATTCTGAAGCTAGTCTGTTTATTAAAATATCTTGCTGGTTTTAGGAGATGTCCTGTTGATTTTCTTGGGTTTCCTACATAACTAGTCATATTATTTATAATTTTTATTTTCTAACATTTATTTCTGAATTTTTTTTATTGCTTTATTGAAGTGTCTCAAATATAAAGAACAGCTTCAAAAATGTATACAAATAGCAAAAATTCCTCTTTTGTTTGGTTTTTAACGTGAAGGCTCCTGATAATTCATCATTGATTATAGTATTGAGTGTTGATTTAAGATGCAAGTTAAGTAGGAATTTATTTTTTGTTTTCAAATAGTTTTTTTTATAAAATATTATATATTGAATTTTAGTAACTGATTTTTAGACACATACTGATGGACCATAGCTTTCTTTTCTGTCTCTTAGTCTTTTGACCTACCGATAGAATTAACCATTGGCTTATTGATATTAACATTCATTGATGGATTTCATTTACATTTTAGGGATATATTCACCTGTGTGAGGTGTATCACATTTTTTTTATATTAAATGATAGCTGTGTACATTAACGCAATCATGGGGTATAGTTTGGTGTTTTCATATACACTTTGAAATATTTTCATCAAACTGGTTAACATAGCCTTTATGTCATTTTCTTAGTTATTGTAATTTCGTCGTATTCTACTTACGATTTTTCACATCTGTTTTAAGAAGGAGACATGGTTTTATACATACATAGTAGTCCTCTATTTATACCAACTCAGTGGCCTCAAACAGTAACATACGTTTTTAGCTCATGTGTTTGAGTCAGAAGCTTAGGTTGGGCATTTCTGGTCTCCGCTAGGTTTGCTGTTTGGTGTTTGAACCAACTGCTTATTGACAGGGTGACTGGGCTCTTCTCTGGGTCTCCCATCCCTTCAGCAGGCCAGCCCCACATGTTCTCCTGGGGAACAAACACGTTCTGATATGCAAGCCCATTGACAGGTCAGAAAAACCAAACTCGGAACCACAGGGTGGGGAAATGGGGTCTGCCTCTTGTTTTTTTTCTTCTAACTATATTCTTTATTTATTTTTATTTTTATTTTTATTTCTTATAGCATAACTGTACATTAATGCAATCATGGGGTACAGCGTGTCGTTTTCATGTACATTTTGAAATACTCTCATCAAACTGATCAAGACAACCTTCGTGTCATTTCTAAAAGCAGAGTATAAACGTTTTAACTCAATAACTGGGAAAATGACGTGAGGTCTGCCTCTTGAGAGGAGTTGCAAATCCATGTCCCATCCCAGGCCCAAAGCAAGGGGCTCAGTTGGAAGCAAAGTGAAGTACTATTAGGATTATGGCTGATCGCCAGAATGGCCCTGAAGTTTCTTTGTTTAATCTTTGTGTGTGATTTGGAGGGGGGATGGTAAAAATTATCTGAGAATAGTCTGTCTTTGGGAGCTTTCAAAGCTCTCCCATAAAATTATCTGGGCCCAGCATCTTTATGGGGCGCAAATCTCTTAAGAGAGTTAGTTTTCAGCTTCTTTACATGCTCATTGGTTTTTCTCTTTCTTATTGAGCCAATTTTGGTAACTTATCCTTTCCTGGAATATCATTTATTGTCCCCATGTTTTCAGAATCATTAGTATAAAGAATGTGTAGTACTTGATTATAATTTAATTTTTATAGCTATAATTATACTCATCTCTTTAAAGTTTTTTATTATAATTTGAGAAATTATGCTTGTATGTATTTATGAGTACAAAGTGATATTATGATTTATGAATACAACATAGAATTATTAAATCAGCTAATTAACATATCCATCACCTCAAGTACTTATCATTTTTTGTGATGAGAACATTTGAAATTTATTCTTAGCAAAGCTACTATTGGTGATTTTCACATTGCTGTGCAATAGAGCTAAAAAAACATAACCATTCCTCCAGTCTGAGGCTTGGACAATTCCCACGCCATTCTCCCCATAGACGTTTCTGGTGACCACCGTTCTGCGCTCTGTACGAGTGGATTCCTCGTAGACCTGAGAGCAGAGTATCAGTCTTTCTGTGCCCGGCTTATCTCAGTATAATACTCTCCAATTCCATCCATGTTGTGAAGGACAGAATTTCTTTCTCTTCTTAGACTGAATAGTATTCCCTTGTGTATATCTGCCACATTTTTCTTAACCATTCATCTGATGGACACTTAGGTTGATTCCATAACTTGACTATAGTGAATATTGTTGCAGTGAGCATGAGACAGTGAGCATGCCTATTGCTGATTTCAGACCTTTTGGGTAAATACTGAGAAGTGGGATTGTAGTGTCATTTGGTAGTTCTGTTTTTAGTTTATTGTGAAAATTCATACTGTTTATCATAATGGCTGTACTGATTTACATCCCTGCCTACAGTGTACAAGTGTTTCCTTTTCTCCACATTTTCACCCCCACTTGTTGTCTTCCACTGTTTGGGTAACAGCCATTCTGACAGGTGTGAGGTGAGAATTGTGGTCTGAATTAACATTTCCCTGATGGTGAGTGATGTTGAGAATTTTTTCATATGTTTATTGGCCATTTGTATATCTTCTTTAGAGAAATGTCTACTCAGGTTCCTTGCCCATTTTTTAATCATGTGATTCGTTTTCTTTCTAAAGAATTGTTTGAATTGCTTATAAATTTTGGATATTAACCCTTTATTAGATGTATGGCTTATAAACATTTTCTTCCAATCCATAGGTCATCTTTTCATTCTGTTAATTTTTTCTTTGTTGTGCAAAAGCTCTTTAGTTTGATATGGTTTCATTTGTCTGTTTTTGCTTTTATTGCCCCCCCTTTTGGGAACAAATCTAAAAAGTCACTGCCTGGACTAATGTCATGTAGATTATCGCCTATGTTTTGTTCTGAAAGCTTTATAATTTTCAGGTTTATTATTAAGTCTTTAATCAAGTTGGTTTAATGGCTTATATGGTGTGAGACAGTGGTCCAACTTTATTCTTCTGCAGACAGATGTCCAGTTTTCCAGCACCATGTATTGAAAAGACTGTCCTTTCCCTATTATGTACTTTTGCCATGTTTGTCAAAAAATCAACCACACGTGTGTAGGTTTATTTCTGGATTCTCTATTCTGTTCTATCAGCCTTGTGTTACTCTAGTACCATGCTATTTTAATTACTGTCCCTTAGTGGTAAAGTTTGAGATCAGGCAGTGTGATGCCTCCAGCTCTGTTTCTTGTTTGCCCAGTATTGCTTTGGCTATTCAAGGTTTTTTGTGGTTCCACATAAATTTAAAAGAATTTCTATTTTTCATAAAAATAGAAAAAAATTAGAATTCTGATGAGAATTGCACTGACTCTGTAGGTTGCTTTGAGAAGGATGGACATTTGAACAATATTAGTTCTAATCAACGAATATGAGTTATCTCTCCATTTACTTGCATCTTCTTGAATTTCTTTCATTAATACTATACAGTTTTCAGTGTCTAGGTCCTTCAACCCCTTGGTTAAATTTATTCCTAGGTATTTTTGGTGTGTGTGTAGCTATTGTAAATGAGGTGTTTTCCTTTCTTTGGGGGATAATTTATTTTGGATAGTTGTTACTGTGTAGAAAGGTTACTCATTTTTGTCTGTTGACTTTGTATCCGGAAACTTTACTGAATTAGTTTACTCTAACTTTTTTTGGTAGAATTTTTAGAGTTAGAAAACACAGCAAAAAGGGACAATTTCATTTCTTCATTTCCTATTTGGATGTTTTTTCTCTTTTTCTTGCATAATTGCTTTGGAAAGAACTTTCAACTCTGTGTTAAATTGAAGTGGCAAGAGTGATCATTTTTGTCTTATTCCAGATCTTAGAGAAAAGGCTTTTAGGTAAGTTTTTACTGTTGAGTAGGATGTTAGCTGTGGGCTTATTATATGTGGCCTTTATTGTGTTGAGGTAAATTCTTTCTAGTTTTTTTTTAATAAAAGGGTGTTGAATTTTATCAAATGCTTTTTCTGCATCTAATGAAATGATCATATGGTTTTTATCCTTCATTCTATTAGTGTGATGTCTATGTTGAAACATCCTTGCATCCCAGGGATAAACTCCACTTGATCATAGTGAATGATCCTTTAAATGTGTTTTGAATTCAATTTCTTAGGTTTTTTGACAAGGAATTTTGCATATATGTTTATCAAGCATATTGGTTTGTAATTTTATTTTCTTGTGATGTTCTTATATGGCTATCAAGGTAAATTTGGCCTATAAAAAGCATTTTAAAGTATTCTCCCTTCTTCAGTTTTTTGTGAAGCATTTGTAAAGGATTTGTATTTCTTTAAATGTTTGGTAGAATTTAGCAGTGAAGTCATAGGTTCTGGGCTTCTCCTTTATGGGAGACTTTTTATTGCTAATTCAATTTCCTTACTTTTATTTGCGAAAGTTTTTCTCCTTCATTTATGAAAGGCACTTTGGATATATCATCACACTCTCTCCTGGCCTGCAGATTTTCTGCCAGAAATCCACTGAGAGTTGTACTAAGACTCCTTCATGTGTAATATGTTGCTTATCTTTTACTAATCTCAGAATTTTTTGTTTACCTTTGAATTCTGATAGTTTGATGAATATGCATCTTGGTGGACTTCTTTTTGAGTTGAATTTGGTTGGAGATTTCTATACTCCCAGCACCTGGATGCTTAAGTCATTCCCCAGATTAGGGGAATTTTCAGCCTTTTTACCTTCAAATATATTTCCCAGCCCCTTTTCTCTTTCTTCTCCTTCTGAAATTTCTCTTATGCAAAGGTCAGGTCTCTTAAAGTTGCCCTCATTGGCTTTCTTTCTTCTTCCTCTTTTTTTTTAATTTTGTTTTGTCTTTCGTTTGTTTATGTTTTCTTTTCTTTCTTTTTTTTTTTTTTTTGCTTATCTGATTGAATGATTTTGAATGTCTGACTTCAAGTGCACTGATTCTTTTTTCAGCTTGCTTAAGCTGCTATTGAAAATGCTTTCTGCATCACTAAAGTTCCTGTTTTTTATGTCTCTTTGTTGAGATTCTTATTTTGTTCATGTATTTTTTTAATTTCATTTCTTTATTTGCATATTATTGTAGTTCACTGAAATTCTTTGAGAGATTGTTCTGAATTCTTTGTCTATCATTTCATAGATCTCCATTTCATTAGGGTTTGTTAGTTTCTTTTGACATCATCATGATTTCTGGCTTTGTAATTTTTATGTCCTTTCATTTGTGTGGATTTAGGGAGATAGCCACCTGTTCTGGCTTTTATAGGTATTCTTTGGCAAGGATAGATCTTCACTGTTTAGCCTAGACTATAATATTGGATGATCCAGCTGGTAATGACCCTTGGCAGGCAGAATTTACTTTTAGTTCTCTAGATGGTGGATTGCTGTCTTTGAATGAGAATAAGATAGCTGGCTGGGCTCTGGTATATGATGAGTCCACTGGCTGGGGATTGAGGAAGAGCTATTGGCTGGTTACTTCAATTGCCTCTGATCAAGCCAGGCCACAAGTTGTGTTCCCTGGCCAGGTGGTACTACTATTTGAATTCTGCAGTTTTACAGGCTGCAGGAGATTAACCGCCAAAGTGTAGTCCCCATGGACTTTTCTTTTTGAATAACCAACTAGCTTTTTCTCAGCATGAAATGTTTTCTTTTTTATTAAAACTGTATTTTTTTTAGAAAACTATTGATGAAAATTTTAGTTATAGATGTCATTCACATGTGTAGTTATCAGCAAGGTCTATGGAATATGAGATGGAGCAGAAGTTATGGAATTTTAGAGATGGAGCAGAACTAGAAACTCACCCAGTCGGTAGTTACCAACCTTTCCACATTCCCCCACAAATATTGCTAAGCACCTACTGTACGCCAAATGCCACGTGCAAGAACTTCTGAGCCCTCTCTGTGCCCTCCTTCCAGAATACAGGATCATTAGCTATTTGACAGCTGAGGTTTGATAGAAGGCAGGCGCCAACTGCACTTAAAAACAATTAGCATTATTGTGGGATATATTCTAGGGCTTTTATTTTAATAAAAATGACCCCTGGAACACCAGTACTACATCACTAGGACCCCAAGAATCCAGATAACAACCTTAAATCTATTGTCATTTTTCAGATGAGGACTGTGAGCCTGAAGATGGAAATTGACTTGTCCAATTGTAGACACCAAACTAGTGAAGAAGCAAGATTTATGGAAGTATAGATGACACGGCAGCAAAAAAACACGTCTAAGGGATGAAAAGGAAATATCTTTTGCTTTCAGAAAACAGACTTTATAGTGATAAAATATTTTAAATATGCCATCTCAAATTTAAATTGATTAACTTCCTTTAAAAATGTGGAATTTTCTGTGAACATGATTCCTCTGGCCAAGGTTAAAACATGATCTTGTAAACTTGTGAAAGGGGCTTTACCCCTGGGGAATGTGCTTCCCAAAATAAAGGCAGCTGGAAGCCTGCAATTGGCTATTTGTGCTAGAGAAGTCAATTGGTTACAGAAAGGAGTTTTCTCTTCTTCTTAGGTACCCTGGAGGGTTCGTTATGAATCTTCTGAAAGGTATGTGAGCGGGACCAAGCTAGACCTGGATCCCATTAGCTTGGTCTATTCACAAACAGCGGTTAGCATTAGTAGAGTCGTAAGTCCCTTATTTATTTTGTTTTGCTGTCAGGAACCTTGCTATAACTCAGCTCTTTAATAAATAGGTTGAAGTTTTCAGCAAATTAAGTGGAAAAAAATGAAAAGATAATGTAAACACAGTGTTTGACCTGTTTGTCATTGAGTGCCCATTCGAATGTGTTGATTTCTCAGCCCCAAATGCTGTTTCAGCATGCCTTCCCTTTGTTCCTGTTAACCCCTGTCTCCTGGGAAGCCTCCCTGAGCACTGTCTTCTCATCCAACCCCTGGATCCCCTCTCTATGGTGTGGTAGTCATCCTCCCGGGGTGCTCTGCCATCTTGGTTTGAAACTGTTGTCTTCCCCACTGATACCATAAAAATCTTTCAGATCTGGACCTGCGGCCTCTACTTTTCAACCCCAGGGACTTGGCCTGGCACATAACAGGTGCTTACTAAAAGCTAGCAGATTACTTATGTTCTGAGCTCATTGATATCAGAGTCTACATCTCCAGTCATAGGGTGTTACACCCCTTTGAGGGCAGGGAGTGAGTGGCAATTCCCTTTGAACCTATGAGCTGTGATGTTCATTATTTAGGAGATGGTCACGTGCTGGGTGGACAGGGAAGACGGATGTTCTCATCACAGTGGGGACTACAGAATGGGGATGTTCTCACAGCAAGAACAGCGTTTCTGCTTTGATTTTAGGGTGGCAGCCAAGATCTGTTGACTTAAAGGCCAAGGTCTCTGAGACCATTGGTCCACAAAATGGTCTGCATGGAAATTGTCCCCTTGGAGCTTTTTTTTTTTTCTCTTGTACCCCATCCTGAATCAGGATCACATCTCTGTTGTGGTGGCGAGAGACTTTGATTGTTTATCCACCTTCTTAAGTGTTTATATGTCCAGCAACACTGACCAGCTAGCTGTGGGCTAAGCAGTCCATGTAGCACCTCATTTCCCGAAAGGTTGTTACTTGAGAACTACCTACATAACTTTGTGTAGGTGTACAAGGGACACATAGAGAATGTTTTGTCAATATTTTGTAAAATTTTGTAATGAATATTTTGTAAATAAAGGTATATTTAGCCTCAATTTCCTGTTTTTCCTCTCTGTGGCCACTTTAGGGGTGACTTTTGGAATGCCTTGTATATCACCTGTGCTATTATTTACTTAAATAATTTTTCTTAATTTATCTTAAAATTTATTTTAAATCAACATATAAATTTTGCTTAAATTTATTTAAGAAATTGTAATTTCATTGTATAAATAGAAGACCAGTATCACTTGATATAAATATTATAAAAAGAAATTAAGGGAAAATAAAACAATGTTATTAAAATTCAGCCAAACAAGGGTGTACGTTGATGTTGTTGAACCAGAGATAGTTTCCCTTTGTGAGAAAAGGAGGATGTCTGATGGCTGGGGAGGTTGTAGGCTTGTTGTACCAAATGGACTTTGTCCAGTTAGAAGGCTTGACAGGGAGCTGAGGACAGAATAATGTGCTCCATCCTTGACCTCATGTGTCAACACTGCCGGAGAACCTCTTGCATCAAGCCAGCTGGGCGGGCTGCCCTTTGAGGGGTGCCAATGGGTGTTGGGTTCTGAGACTCAAGGCCTCAGGTCTTCAGTGAAGGCCTCAGAATGACTCAGTGAGCTCTTGTTTAAAGCAGAGGGGATGAGGCCAGAGCCTTCCAGGGATCATTGAGTGCTTTTGAGATTCACTCTTTGAATGTTAGTTCAAAGGCCAGGTGAGGGCCAAGAGCTGGAATTTGGGGATATATTGGTGACACTGGAAGCCAACTGGAGTCTTGTGGGCTTGGCACCCTCACTGAAGGTGAGGCTATGGGGAAAGTATGCAGGTGGGGGTATTGTCTTACTAACAAGGAGTTTGGCAATTTGTTCCTGGATCCTGGACCCAAACCATCAACAAGGAGCACTTCCATGCAGGTCACTTGACAGCTTCAGGACCTCATTCCTCTCCACTGTATCCATCCAGTGCATTTATTCAGCATGTGGTTGGCCCAAGGTGCCACACCAGGCCCACCTCAAGGTGTTCCCTTCCATGTGGCCAGGTGATAACCACCTGCCAGGCACCAGGTCCATGTCAGGAAGGGGGACTTGGTGCTCAGAGGCCCAGAGTGGGAGGGAATTGCTCCTTCCTGGAGACCTCCAGCATGTAGATGTTGACTTCCAGTGAGGCCTGTTTGTGAACATGGAGACCCCACTGACTTAGGTGGGGCTGGCAGAAGACTGAGCTGCCAGGAGTTAGCAGATGTGGCCTGGTTGTGACTGACATTGAGACGGCTGCGGGAAAGCCAGGGGACAGAAGGAAAGGGTCAGTAGGCACAAGTTGCCTGGCACCAGCTTTGGGCTGAGCTAATAGGGTCTGAACCTTGGCCGAGAGCGCTGCCCATGGGTACTTCTCTGCTGCCCAGCCTCGCTCGAGGTCCTGGCTGTGATCTCCTTCCAAGACCTACTCCCCTCACTAAAGTGACTGATTAGGCACACAGTGTAGGGGCATCAGACTCATAGACCAGCGTGAGCAAAGGCATCAGTGCAGGGAAGCATGAAGGTGGGAGGGGACAGTGTGCTGAGTGTCAGCCAGCAACTGGTGTGAGGTGACTGGGGCTGTGCCCAGGGCCAGAGGAGTGTGCCTGGGCAGGGTGCCTGGCCTACTGGGGTGCACGTCCCCCTGACCAATGCCCCCTCAGTAGGTCAGGGTGAATGAAAGTGGCGGGAGCATCTCTGTACACCTGTGGGGGGAGCACACTATAGATTGTAAAGTTTGCTAGTAACTGGGAGACATTCGAGGTGGCTGTTTACAACACCCACAGATGTTCCTACATACAGGTCCCTATAGAAAACCCTCCAAGAGATGAGCAGAACCCAGCTCTAGGGCAGGACCTTCCTGGATGATGGTGGGGACATGGGGCCGTGAGTCCAGCTGTGGTGGAAACTGTCACCATCCATTGAGCTGAATCCCTCCTCTGTATCTCCCCTACAAAGACAGTCTTCTAGAGAACTCACTTCACTTAGGCTTTGGCTGACTCTGTGTGTGGGTGTGTGTTTTCAAGAGGAGAGTTTCTCTCCATGTGGCTCTGATTTATGCTGATATTGTCAAGTTGACAAATATAAATTACATTATTCCACAGAAAATTGATGTGACGATTTCTTTGCTCCCCACCCAGCACACTTGTCATGAGAAGTCTTTAGGGCACACTGGGAACGTTCGCAGAGTTACAACGTGTGCCAGCACGCGGACCCTACTTTCTTTTCGTTGTTTCAATTTTTCCATTTTCTTCTTGGGAATAGGGAGGGTATCGAAATATTTATAAGAATATCACTGGGGGCGGCGCCTGTGGCTCAAGGAGTAGGGCACCAGCCCCATATGCCAGAGGTGGTGGGTTCAAACCCAGCCCTGGCCAAAAAAAAAAAAAGAATATCACTGGCCAGCCAGTGGACCAAAGCTGTGTCTACAGGCTACCACAGACTTGGAGGAAAATGCAAAAGAAACAGAAAGTCTACAAAGCAGATGACTTCTTGACACTGAAGACAAGACGTCTCTATTTCAACAGTTTTCAGTTTTTGTTTAGACATTTATCTTAGGGGGCAAACCCCTTGGAAGAGCAGGCCAGCGTGCCTGGGTGTGCTGGTCCTCAGGGAAATCCGTCCTGGAAACTTCTCTTACTCTGACCAGCAGAGGTACGCGTGATAGTGTCTGTATCCTTAGGGATTTGATGTTCAGTTTTCCTAGATCAGATATTCAGAATTGAGAATGTGAGGAACTTTAGATGTTCATTAAAATGGGAGTTACCAGCCTTGATAATTTCTTTCTAAAACTGACTCTTTAGAGGAGCACTCCCTCTTCATAAAAGGAATTATGTAAATATTTGGCTTCTCATGGATAGATTTGGATTTTCGTCCCTTATTTTATAACAATTGCATGCTAACACAGGCATCTCCGGCAGCGGCCCCCTCATAAACTTAGCTTTCCTTGACATATTTTAAAAGCAAATAATTTTGGGACTCGTATTGTGGTCTGCTGCAGACATCATTTGTAGTTCAGCCAGGATATTATTTGAGAACTGCAAAGCTCTCTAGGTATTACATCCGTATATAAACCATGTGTTAGAAAGATATAAATTCAGTTTTGAAATATTTGTGTGACTGCTTTCAGCTTTCAATCCGTGCCAAACATGTGCTCTGGTGACAGATGGAGTCATGTGGGCCCCTGAATGAAAACATTTTATTGTGTGTAGACTTTGTATTCCAGCAGTTGGCTTTGAGGAGCTGGGAGACGGAGAGGATCCAGTTGCTAAGAGGTGTGTTCTCCAGTGAACATAAAATGCTTCCCTCCCTTCAAATACGTTACTGGGTTACTTGGTCTCAAGTTCTGTGTCATAGAAAATATTGCTGTATACTGGATTGATCTAGAATAACTAACTTTAAGGTATCTTCATGTTAACTTTAAAGTTGGAAACTAGAACATTTTCCCAAGAATTTATTGAAATTTTTGTCTTTGCAGGCCAGTAAACTATTCAAGGAGGCCAGGATCTAGAAATGCCAGGTAAAGCAAAGGACTCCCAGTTAAATTTAAATTTCAAATCAACAGTGAATATTTTTGTTAGTGTAATTATATCCCCAATATTGTGTGGGACATATATATCCTAACAAGTTACTTGTTTATCAGAAATGCAGATTTAATTGGAAGCTCCACATTTTATTTGCTAAATCTGATAACCCTGCCAGTTTATCCCAACTTACTGTTCGTGGTCACGAACAGTGGACTATTAAAGAAAATTCCTCGTCCGTGAAGGCTTGGTGAGTCTGCCAGTCCACAGACACAGAGATGAGGGAAATCTCAGCCCAGTCTTCCTAGAATAAAAAGAAATATTCTGTTAGACTCAGCAGTTCTCAACCTGCGAGTCGCAACCCTTTTGGGGGTTGAATGACTCTTTCACAGGGGTCACCTAAAAACATCCCATACATCCCATACAAATACAGGTGTATGAAAATAATTGTATGGTTGGGGGTCACCCAAACGTGAGGAACTGTATTAAAGGGTCCCGGCATTAGGAAGGTTAAGAACCACTGTGTTAGAGCAAAAAGGCCATAGATCGCATGCCTTCTACTTCTGATCGGACCCAGTTTAATACTTTTGTTCGCCCCGTGTAAGTCCATTTCCTCACATTTCCCCATCTTTCTGTTTGTTTTTACGCTGTGGGGGCAGAGCGGGGAAGGCAAGGGGAGTGCTCAGAACAGGCACTGCTCTCTCCATTGAAGAAGCCTTCCTCTCCCTCTGCCGGCCTCACACAGGGGAATGCCGAATCCTACCCATTCAAAGCTGGGTCACGGCATCCCTTTTGTCAAGAGTCCCTGGACCATCTCAGTGCAGTCAGGTTTTCTAGCCCAACTGGGATCCCTCTTCAAGGGGACTTTGTCTTTCAGTCCTAACTGGACTTTAGGCTTCCTAAGGCAGAGCCTGGTCTGAAAAGAACACATAGTAGGGTCCTGGCCGACAGCTGACGCTCAGAGAAGGTTTTGTTTCTTCTTTCCTTGGAGGTAACTTCTAATTGAGTAAGACCCGTTATAGGTGCGAGGCAAAGGCTTTCAGCAAGTCACCTCCTTCCATTTTCTCAGCCACCCCAGGGTTTAGGCACATACACCCCCTGCACACGTTAGAAGGCTCCACCTTGGGTGGAGGGCAGAACTTTGTTCCCATGGATTCCTGAAGTAGATTTGTGAGTCCTGGCTTAGGGCAGGACTCTGGGTCACCACTCAGCACTTTGTTTTGGAAATGAACCTGTTTAATATTCTTAACACCCAAGTGACATATAAATAAATTAGAAAAAATAGACTATAGATAGGAGCATAACTATGAGACCATAAAAATTGACTTAGATAGGAGCAAAGAATCTGCTAAATTAAGAAATAAAAAAATTAATAAAAATATGAAAAGACTCAGTCTCAGTGATAGATAAATGTACATTAAAACAAGAAAGAGATTTGTTTTCTTTGTAAATTATCAAACATCATGTATAGGGCTTTTGCTTTTTTACTGATAGTGTTTTACTTGTTTATGGGATGGGTACATGTGGTATTTTGTGCAAGTTCAGAAGCTACAGTATTTGTCTTTCTGTCCCTGGCTTGTTTCACTGAACACCACGCCCTGCATTTCCATCCATGTCGCTGCGAGTGACATGGTTGTGTTCTTGTTTGCAGCTGAGTAGTATTCCACTGAGTATATCCACCACATTTTCTTTCTCCCTTCATCCATGGATGGCCATGTAGGTTGACTCCCTTGCTGCTGTGCAGCAGAGCACACGTGGCTCCGTGTGTCCCCCAATAGCTGCGCAGTGGTGGGATTGCTGCATCACTTGGTAATTATATTTTTAGTTTTTGAGAAAAGTCCATGCTGTTCTCCACAGTGGTTGTACTAATCTGCATCCCCATGGATAGTGGTGTGAGTTTCCTTCTCTCCATGTCCTCAGCAGTGTCCGTTATTCTTTGTCTTTTTAACTGTAGCCACTGTCACTGGGGTAAGGTGATATTGGCAATGTGTACATTTTTTCATATACCTGTTGGCCACTGGTATGTCGTCTTCTGGGAATTGTCTAGCCATGTCCTTTGCATAGGGCTTTCTCTTTATAGTGACTGGACACTGGATTGTCAGCCCGCCAGCCACCTGGGTGTTGTTAAATGAAGGGAAAGCAGGCACATTTCTGATGTAGCAGAGAGGAGGGCACCCTACCTGCTCCCCACCCCTCCACCCTGCCTCCAGCATCATTAGGGAGGGAGGCCATGGTGAATTGTGTCTCTTCACCTGTGCTGTACCAGGTGCCCATAAACTGAAAGAAAAGATCAGCATCAGGGATTATTATGCAGAAATAAAACCCACTTAGAGCAATTAATGCATTATTAGTGTGGGTTTTAAACCAACGTAGCCCATAACCGGCAAAGCTCTTGTCCTGATAAGATACCTGTTGGCTAGTACAGGCTTAGGCGAGTTCTCTTTTTATGGGAATAGATCAGAATAAACCTAGGTATTGTTGGGAGAAAATTATGTAATCATTCCTAAATGGAACAGTTTTCTTTATTTTTTTGGCTTTGTCTGTATAAGATGAAACAAGGATTTAAAGACAGTTAAGAACTTTGTTTAATTTCAAACACTGAGAGCAAAAGAATTTCTTAACGGAATTATTAAAAATGCTGCTAGGTTGACCTATAGGCCTAATTAATATTCATCAAATTTAATAGAATTAAAATCTCTCCAGGACTCTAATTTGCTGTTATAATAGTTGTGCTCAACCTGTTTAACTATTTAAATTAGGATTTCCCGTTTGAGTCCCCCCAATTCAACGACCAAAGTCAACAGTTAGAAAATTAAAGGTTGCGAAAATTGTCTCCGCACCTGCCTCTACATGGCCACGCTTTGCCCTTGGTCATAGGGCAGGAGTCCCTACAGCTGAATATCTAGCGGGGGGATGGGACAGGAAGCATAGCATATGCCCTGCTGTGGCCTTCTGGAATTCTGAATATCTTTTCCCATATACGCACATGAGATTTCAGGTCGATAAACTATTACCTGAGTTAGAACTCAAAGTGCATTTTTCTCATAAAGAAATAAAATGTCCTGGGTGGCACCTGTGGCTCAAGGAGTAGGGCGCAGGCCCCATATACCAGGGGTGGCGGGTTTAAGGCCAGCTCCAGCCAAAACTGCAAAAAAAAAAAGAAAAAAGAAATAAAATGTCCTAAATGGTGGCATGAGAGTCAACTGCACAGCTTAAAATGCATTTGAGAGTGAGCCTTCAAGAACTAACCAAGTCTACAGAAAATGCATTTCAAATTCAGACAGTCAGCCTGTGCTTGCTGGGGTGTGCCTCTCCCTCAGCTAGCATGACAGGTGTGTATTTTTGAATAAGAAGGTAATAGGCTACCATGATGATAATTTCTATTATGGTCCCTTAGTTCTCTGTTTTGATCTCTTGGCTTCTCAAGGAAGCTTTCCTGCTGGGTAGATAATGAACAAAATGTTTTAGATGAGGAGTCTGGCTCACTTCGCAGTTCTTTCTCATTAAAACTAAGCAAATTGGAATTCTGGCTTATAAATAAGGCTCATATGTGGTTGGTTCTGTGCATCAACCTATAAGGGCCAGGACATTGCTGAATGAACCGAAAATCAGTCGCCTGTCAGAACTTCCAAGATGAGCACCAAGCTCATCCCCATGTCCTCATAATCACTACAAGGCCCTGGAAATTTTTAATTTGTTTGATAGTCATGCATTAAACAAATACTTGTCTGCATGGAAGGATATAGCAATGAATTTGGCAGACAAGGCCCCTACCTCTTGGTATTCCATTTTTGATCAGGGGTAGGGAGGAAAGTGTTGGAGACAAAGAGGCAGATAAATAAAACAAAATTGGACACTGTTAAGGACCGTCACAGGAACAAAATAGGATGATGGGCTGGAGAACACCTCGGACAGAGAGGAAAAGATTTAAATAGGGTAGCCTCTTTGAGCGGTAATATTTGGGCAAACATTTGAAGTGTAAGGTTTGGGGGCATGCAAATATTGGCTTGAGGGTAGACTCTTCTAAGCAGAGGGCACAGCAAAGCAAAGGACATGGATAGGACATTGCTGGGCTTATCAAAGGGTCAGAAGGATGGTCAGTGTGGTCACAGTACAGAGAGCAAGATGGGGCATGGGATTCCGGAACTTAGGAAAACAATTTCAATTTTATGCCAGTTGCTTCCTGGCCAGAATAATTATTTACCATATGATATGATTAGGAGCACAGATCTACAACTTGGCAGTGTGAGTTGGCCTCCTGGCTCCATGATTTGTGCGACCCTGGGCAAGTTGCATAACTTCCCTGTGCCTCATTTCACTATCTATTAAATGTAGATGAATATTGAAGGGTTGTTGTCAGGCTTAAACAAGTTAAAAATTAAGATCAGAATGGGGCTGGCTTGCATAACAATTCCTGATTTAGTGTTTATGGTTGTAATCAATATTTATTGATTATGTAATTTCCGCTCAGCGCTGCATTTTTGCCCTATGACTAGCTCACACTTATCCTTTCTTGTTCGGGCTTCATACAATCCATTCTCAAGTAGAGAATGTTTCCAGTATCATTCAGATCTACCCTGCTTAAAAACCCTGGGAGGGCTTCCCACCACACTCAAATAAAATCCAATCTCTGCCTCCCCTACCACCTGGTTACTATTCCTACTTCTCTGCCTCCCATCTCTCACTCCGCATTAGCCATACTGACTACGGGGTGTTCCTAGGACCCAGCACCTTCTCTGCAGCCTTGGGGCCTTCACAGCCATGTTCTCCTGATGGAAAACCCCACCACCAATCCTTTTTCTTATCAAATGTCCTCTCATTTAAAATTGGAAAAGGGATGAGATTGCAAACTAACGCAGCCTCTATGGAAAGACGTATGGAAAATCCTCAGAGAACTAAAGGTAGACCTTCCGCTCGATCCCGCAATCCCATTAACTAGGTATCTACCCAGAAGAAACACAAAATAATTTTATCAAAAGTACATTCGCGCTAGAATGTTTATAGCGGCTCACAATTGCTGAGATGTGGAGTTGACTCAAGTGCCCATCAACTTAGGAAAGGGTTAATAAACTGTGGTGTATGTATGCCATGGACGACTCTTCAGCCTTAAAAAGATGGAGACTTTGTATCTTTTGTATTAACCTTGATGGAGTTGAAGGACATTCTCCTTAAACGGATTACAAGAATGAAAAAGCAATCAACAAATGTACTTAATACTAATATGAAACTAGCAGATGAACAACTGCGCACCCACACCAGAGAAAAACACAGTGAGGTGCACGTGGGGGGGGGGATTGGTGTACTCACACCTAATGGGCACAATGTGAGGGTCATGACACGCTTCCTGGGTGAACAACTCAACTACAGCTTGGACTTTACCTAACAAACACCAGCAATGCAACCTAGTTGTCTGTACCCTCATATTAATCTGAAAAAAAAAAAAAAGTTGGAAGAAGGAGAACCTGAAGATGCTGATGCTATCTAGAAGAAAATAGTTAAGAAGAGTTTTTAGGACACAAAAGAGCTAAAACACAGCATAAGATGCCCAACTGGAGTTGTTGACTTTGGGCAGTAAAAGCAGGATTATGTCAGAGAAGTTACCCGGCCAGGCAGCTCACAGGGGGGATGAATGGTGGTAGTTAGTGTTGCCTAGACAAGTATGATAGAAAATGCTTGGGGTTTTGCCTGTAAAAGGAAGATTAAAAACACTTTGCTTTTTTAATTTGTTGAATTTGAGGTGGTGATGGTGATAAGACTTGGAAATTAATATTTCCAGTACATATTATAATATAGACCAGGCTCAGGTGAAATGGCCAGATGGGAAAATACCGATTTGGCAGCATCAGCTTTAAAAATTAATGAGTTCTGTGGGGATCTGCAGGGGGAGAGAGGGAAGACGGCCGGGAGCCGAGACTTAGGGTATGCTCACAGGGAGGAGGCGAGGCCTGGGAGAGATGTGGGAGAAACCGTGCAGGTGTGTCTGTGCGGAAGGGGGTCAGCAGCCCTCGGAGGCAGGTGTGTCTGTGCGGAAGGGGGTCAGCAGCCCTCGGAGGCAGCAGGGGTGCCAGTGCCTCCCGGGGCCGGAGCTGTGGGCTAGAGGCACAGTGGCCTCTTCTTCACTGTTTTTTAATTCCGTTAGTGTATTTACCAGACAAAATGGGATAAACCACCTTCCATTCTTGATCTTTTGTTGTTAACTTTCAAAAGTTGTTCAGGTATAAATTTTAATAATTAGTTCCATTCTCTGTCTATATCATTTCTTACAAAGTAACTTTGAAGAATTCTGATTCTCACCCGCACTCCGCAAACTGTTGGAAGTGAGATAATGGGCTCGGTGCCTGTAGCACAGTGGTTAAGGCGCCAGCCACATACACCGAGGCTAGAATATTCAAACCTGGCCTGAGCCAGCTAAACAACAATGACAACTGCAACAACAACAACAAAAAATAGCCAGGCATGGGCAGCGCCTGTGGCTCAGTGGAGTAGGGCACCGGCCCCATATGCAGGAGGTGTCCAATTCACAACCCAGCCCTGGCCAATAACATAAAAAAAAAAAAAATAGCCAGGCATTGTGGCCAGTGCCTATAGTCCCAGCTCCTCGGGAGGCTGAGGCAAGAGAATTGCTTAAGCC